>JASDQU011311273.1:0-19768 GCA_032191745.1 Picea mariana
GAAAAAATTCTAAAGGCGAGAGGCTCTTTTAAGCCAACCACTGCAGTTTACAAACTTAAAACCCCATCACTGAATACTAAGAGTCCTTCCGAACCCTCAACTTTTCTCAGTCCTCTCTTTGATGATAAAGATTCAACGTCAAGCTGCTCCGAGGTTAGAAGTGAGATTTGTCCAACAATCCCCTTAGTACATAAAGGAAAGGGCCCTCTTGAAAGTTCGTCGGCTTTTGACATACCATCTTTCCTTCAGTTGAATTTCCCGACTTCACCAAAGTCTAAAGAGTGTGTTACGCACTCGGTTTCCACACCCGTTGGTTCTCCTAATTTAGCCTCTTGCAAATCCGAGGAACTGAGTCCTCGTGCTCCTTATCTTTCCTCTTCGTATTTTCCTCTTCATGAAGAAAACAAAGAGTCATTTTTAATTTTCCAAAACCCCCTTTATAACTTTCCCCAAATAATGATGGCAGCTGCCGGAGGTGGAGGTGGAGGGTTTATCGGAGGAGGGGGAGGAGCCCTTCTAGGAGGAGCTGGAGGCCAAGGGCCTACCCCCCCTCCCAGAGTTTTCATGAAAGTGGCAGCCAAATATTCTCCCTTAGTATTACCCGTCCCTGTACACAATCTTCTCGAGAATTACATAAAAAATCTACCGAAGTTTATCAGGGAAGGGGATCTGACCACGGCTGAACATATTAATTTCTTCGAACAATTCGCCGATATCCTAGGTATAGAACATGAGGATGTATACTCGAGACTTCTTGTCTAAACCTTCGAAGGCCAGGTCCAAACTTGGTTTCAGAGCTTACCTGTAGAATCTATCTTGTCTTATGACGCTTTGGAAGATGATTTCCTCAGACAATGGGGTGAGAGAAAAGACCATCTATATTATTTAATTGAATTTGGGTCTTTAAAGAAAAAGAACTCAGAAACAGTCATGGAATTTATTCAAATATTCAACAAACTGTACAATAAAATCCCAGCTGAGGTTAAACCGTCCCAACCCGCAGCCAAAGTGACCTTCGCCGGAGCTTTCGAGCTGGATTTTGCACTCCTTCTGCGAGAAACAAGGGGAGCCACCCTAAACCGAATGCAGGACAATGCAGTAGAAATAGAGTCTAATAGAATATCTTCGGGTAAGATTAAAGCTAAATTAGAAACCGAAAACCAAGATATCAAATGCTTTAGAGAATAGGCAGGTCCTTCAGGGTCTAATAGATCCACAGAGGATAGGGTGGACGATATGGCCAGAGTGATCAAAGAACTGTCAAATAAAATATCCAGGATGGATCTCGAACAAGCCAAAGATGACTCTTTCCCAAAAAAGGAGTTTAAGAGGAACCCCAACCCCTCGAACCAACAAAGACAAATAAAAAATGAAGACCAAAAAATACAAGCTCCCTTAAAAAATGAAAATTTTATAGGAGCGAATGATTTTCAAGACTTCGTAGATTCGGATAACGATGTCACAAACTTCGGTGATGACTGCACTCAACCATATCTAACTCGAGAAGACTATGAAAAATCTCTAAACATGCAACAACCGTCGAATGAGGGTGAAGAAGGTGATCACACTGATCTCTGTGGATCTCAACCAGAAACCAAGATGATAATAGTTGAGTTTCAACCAAAGTACAACTTAATATCTAAGAGTAAGCCCACCTCAACGACTCAACCCAAGAAAATCCTTTAAAGAGGTCAATATTATGA
The DNA here is from genome assembly GCA_032191745.1 of Picea mariana. Classification (NCBI taxonomy): domain Eukaryota; kingdom Viridiplantae; phylum Streptophyta; class Pinopsida; order Pinales; family Pinaceae; genus Picea; species Picea mariana. Next base: position 1,704 of record JASDQU011311273.1, read on the forward strand.
GCCTCCTTCAGAAGAGACCTTATTTCCCAACAACAAAACTAAAATAGTAAGCACTCAAGAGTCCGAGGTGGAAAAAATTGAAACTCAAACACAAGAAACCGAACCAGTAAATAAAGTTACGTCTTCAACTAGGACCATGAGTGATAAAGCGGTCCAGACAAATAAGTCGGAAAGGAAGAATTCAGAAGTCTCAACAAAAGAAGCAGACAAGGTGAGCGGAGATTTCAGTTTTGAAAATGAGATAAATAAAATTAAGATACCAATCCCTTTGGTAGAATTAGCGAAAAACCTCGTTTATCGGAAGAAAATTACCAAAGTGATAGGTATCTCTAAGATAGAAATCCAGTCTGATGTTCTAAACTTGGAAGATGACAAACCTAACATCACCTTTGGTCCCCATTTCGAAGGGGCCAAAGACACCATTGCTCCCTTTTATATCACTCTGAATGTGTATGATCAGTTGTTGCATAATTGTATGTTAGACTCCAGAGCTTCCCATAAAGTTATGCCTAAGATTATAATGGACAAGTTGGTTCTCCAGATCATAAGACCTTATGGAAATCTGTACTCTTTTGACTCGAGAAGGGTTAAGTGTATGGGGATGATAAAAGATCTGGTAGTTACCCTAGCGCAGGTCTCGGTTAAGAGTATCCTGATGGATGTGGTTATTGCAGATATTCTCCCTAAGTATGGCATGTTGTTATCTAAGTCACGGGGAGCCAAGTTGGGGGGTTCTCTTCAATTGGACATGACGTTTTCCACAATTCCTGTGTTCGGTGGTCAATTCACTCGGTTGTACAAAGAAACAAGATTAGCATATACAGTGAGTGACCCTCAAAACCCAAACAATTTCCCTATTTATATCGTGGACCAAGATCTGGGAAATTGCATCTTGTCTTTTGATGATGGTTTGGATGGTTGTTCAGAGGAAATCGATATAGAGAGAGAAGAGTCAATTCACATGACAGAGGATCTGTGTAACACCGGGGTTTGGAAAATGTATTTTGACGGTGCTTTATCTTCTGAAGGGGCGGGTGCAGGAGTGCTTTTAGTGGCTCCTGAAGGTAAATTCATTGTTCCTTTCTCCTACCGACTATAGTGGGACATAGATTACACTAACAACATATGCGAATATGAATCATTTATCTTAGGATTAGAGGCTGCCAAGAAGATAAATATAAGTAACTTGGAGGTATATGGTGATGCTGAATTAATAGTCAAACAAGTAAACCGACAGTACATAGCCAAGCATCCCAGACTAAGAACATACAAAAATTGTGCTTGGGATCTCATGAAAAACTTTTTCTCATCTGTAAATGTCCATTTTATCCCTCGTGTAGAGAATCTACATGCTGATGCATTGGCAAAGGCAGCTTCAACCTTCTCTCCTCCCACGACTTTCAAGTTGAAGTATCACATTGAAATCAAATACAAACCCTCTATACCAGACAATATCTAACACTGGCAGGTCTTTGAAGATGACGAACAAATTAAGAAATTTCTTGCAGCAGTGGGTGAGTTCTCCGAAACTCATGCAGACCAATAAAATCAAAATGGCCCGATGTGGATCATGCAAGAAGGGGAATATCCTGAAACTTTCCAAGAAAAAATTGCGGATCATCATATGCTGGTCCTCAAAAGCAACCAGATTCCGAAAGGATTGATTCCTTTAGAAAGACTTTTTGATCAAAATGACGTACTGATAAAATCCACTTTACAGCCCCAACCAAAAGAAGTGGAGGACTGTGATATAGGAACTGAAAAAGAATCCAGGGTGGTAAAAAAATCCAAGTTCCTCCCTCCCGAAGTAAAAGATAAGTATAAAAACCTACTCAGACTGTATAAGGATGTTTTCGCCTGGTCTTATGACGAGTTAAGAATATATGACACTTACATAATTGATCATAAGATACCTTTGAAGCTTGGGGTCAAACCGTTTAGGCAAAAGCTAAGGCAGATTAACCCCATTTTGTTACCCATGATTGAAAAGGAAGTTAAGAAACTTTTAGATGCAAAACTAATCGTACCTCTGAGATACTCAGACTGGGTAGCAAACCTGGTCCCGGTTAGGAAAAAGAATGGAGAAATCAGACTGTGTGTGGATTTCTAAAACTTAAATAAGTCATCTTTCAAGGACAATTATCCGCTGCCCAAAATGGACCATGTGCTAGAAAAAGTAGTTGGAGCAAACCAAATGTCAATGATAGATGGGTTCTCTGGTTATAATCAAATCGCCATGAATGAACAAGACAGGGAAAAAACTGTTTTCACCACACCATGGGGTACGTTCATGTATGACAAAATGCCTTTTGGTTTGATGAATGCAGGGGATACATTCCAACGCACTATGGACATCGCTTTCATAGGAGAAAGGGACAAGTTCATAGTCATTTACCTCGACGATTTGATGATTTTCTCTAAAACCGATGAGGAACACTTGTTCCATCTTAAACAGACTTTCGAAAAATGTTGTAGGTTTGGTCTATCTTTGAACCCAAAGAAATCACATTTCTCTATGCGAGAAGGTAAGATTTTGGGCCATATCATATCTAGGGATGGAATCAGGATTGATCCTAAGAGAATTGAAGCAATAGATACTATAAGTATTCTCAGAAATGTAAAAGAGATTAAATCTTTCTTAGGAAGAATTTTTTTTTTATGAAGGTTTATTCCCAATTTCGACGAGATTGTCAAATTGATCATAGGGATGTTGAAGAAAGACAGCGGAGTAAATTGGAAAACTGAGGCTAGAGCATCGTTCGCGCATATTAAAAAAGTCATAAGCGAGGCACCTATGTTAGCAAGCCCAGACTATCTGAAAGATTTTCTTATTTTCTCATTTTCCTCTAAACATACTATAGCCGCGGTTCTCCTATAGAAGAATGAAGAAGGGTTCGAACAACCGATCGCGTTTTTTAGCAAGAGCCTTAGAGACGTCGAACTGAAGTATGACATAATAAAAAAACAGGTGTACGCAATGGTAAAAGCACTAAAGGCATTCAGAACTTATGTACTACATTCAAAGATAATCGCGTACATGCCTACCAATTCTGTGAAAGATATATTGGTACAGTCGGACAGTGACGGAAGAAGAGGGCTATGGCTCGCTAAAATCCAAGAGTTCGACCTGGAAGTTAAACCGACCAAATTGATAAAAGGGCAAGGCTTGGACAAACTCTTAGCGGAGTCAAATTTCAGAGCCCTTGATATCAATTGTCTGCAGGAAAGCGACGAAGACACAGACCTAAACGAGCTGAATGAAGAAACATGTCCAAACAAGATCGAAGAGAAGTTCTTATCATCAGGCTGGTATAGAGACATAGTGTCATACCTGCTAACTCTAAAATGCCCAAATGAACTATCACCGTCCAAAGCCAGAACTTTAAAACTCCATGCAGTTAAATATTGTATCGCCGAAAGTCAGCTATATTGGAAGGATCCGCTCGGTTTCCTGTTAATCTATTTAGTTGAATCATAAACTCAGCGGGTTATAGATTAATTTCATGAGGGAGTCTGTGGGGGGCATCATGCATGGAGAGCTACAACTTACAAGATCTTGAGGGCTGGGTACTATTGGCCGAAACTCTTTTCGAACGTTAATGCCAAAGTGCATGCCTGCAACCCTTGTCAACTATTCGTAGGTAAACTGAAGCTCTCGGCACTACCTCTAGTTCCAGTCAAAACTGAAGCTCTATTTCAACAATGGGGTTTAGAATTCATAGGAGAAATTAATCCCCATTCTAGTGCTCAACATAAGTGGATCTTAACAACTACAGATTATTTTACTAAATGGGTGGAAGCCATTCCGACCAAGAGGGCAACAGACATGGTGGTAATTTATTTCTTGGAAGACAATGTTTTTTCAAGATTTAGTTGTCCCCAAAAGATAGTTACTGAAAATGCTCAGGCCTTTAAATCTATAGCTATTATCAGCTTCTGTCAAAAGTATAACATCATTCTTGGCCATTCTACAGCATATTACCCCCAGGGGAACGGATTGGCCGAGTCATTTAACAAGAGCCTGGTAAATATAATCAAGAAAGTATTGGATGAAAATAAAAGGTCATGGCATGTGCACTTAAAATACGCATTATGGGCAAACTTCATCAGCACTAAAAGGTCTATCGGCATTTCGCCTTTTCAAATGGTCTATGGGACAGATGTTGTTCTACCTATAAACCTAGCGCTACCAGTGATGAAGTTATGGCAGGATCAAAATGAGGAACCCAATCATGTAACCAGGAGAATAAATCAGCTGATTGAGGTTCAACAACATAGAGTTGAAGTTGATGAAAAGATGCAGAAGTAACAAGATGACATGAAAGCATTGTTCGACCGCAAGGAAAAGGACAGAGAATTCTGTCCTGGTGATTTAGTGCTAAGATGGGAGGCAAGAAAGGAGGAAGCAACGAAGCATAGTAAATTTGAACACCTCTGGTATGGACCATTCAGGGTCTCGGCTCTGGAAGGAAAAAATTCTTTCCTACTGGAAAATATAGACGGAGAAGTCCTCAACGCCCCTGTCAACGGGCGGTATCTAAAGCATTACATGACGTAACAGTCGCCAGATTAAAAAATAAATAAATAAATAAATAGTAAAAATTAAATTAAATTTTTGTGTATATATATGTGTATTTTCATTTAAACATTTCTTTTGATTTTCATTTTTCATTCATGAACTTTCGACACATTTCAAATAAGATTCGTATTTTTCTTTTTACAGGATTCCAGCTGCATACAAAACAAGCAGGAAGAGTAATCTGAAAGTCAGTGTCAGAAATAAATCGGCATAAACAGGTGATACCTAAAGTAGTTTCATATTGCTCAAAGAAAGTGGAATGAAAAGGTGAAGATGAGATTCCTCAAAATACATGTTATTAAAGACTGATTAAAGAAAACCGAGGTAACGCCATTCAAACCGCAATATCAGCTGAACTAATAGATACCAAAGTGGTTTCTTGGTTTGATAATCTTTGAAAAAATTAAAACGATTTAAGTGAATTTGCCAAATCTAAAAGGGTCAGTCAAAGTAAATTATCCCCGAAAAATCTACAAAAATCAGTTTTGATTTGTTTGACCTTTGTATTTCCAGTCAGTAAATCACTACCTGGCATCCTTTCTATTTTCAGGATTACCTTTTAGAAAGTCACCATCTTTTTGTCTCATATACGGAGGGATAAAAGTTTTTCGTTTCAACCTAGTGAGTTTCAAAACAGATTGTGGAAAGAAAGCGGGTCTTCACAACTACTCGATCCCCTGCTAAGCGAAGGAATGTTTAGAGTGATCCTAACTTTCCTAGGTTTTTCAACGACATCAGAGGATTGAAGCTTGCTCAAATGGGATGCCCTTAAAAAGTTATTTTCATTTTTTCTCCCTAAGAACGAAGATGTTGTGAGGGCCAAGGGAAGGTTGGTACCAAGTAATCAAAGTAAGTTGACAGACCTAGAATGCAAAATATTACATAGATATCAACCCTGATACAAACTAATTGCCCCCATCTTCGCGCTCTAAAAAATAAATTATATGACAGGTGGTGAAAGGAAATTCAGAAATGATTTCCCCCACCTAGTCCAAGAGACGATGAAAGGAAATTTAGAAATAATTGCCCTCATCTCAGCAATTAAATGCATGAATATATTCCAAAGTGGTGAAAGGAAATTCAGTAAAAGGGGTCAGATAACTTCACCGGGGTACTGAACAAGCTCGCTGGCAATGAAGCAATATCTGAGATATCTGTAAGGTTGTTATACATGAATATCACTCTACTCTGGTAACCAATGCTTTTTAAAACCTGATCCACATCCCAAATGCTAACGGGACTCCCCAATCAAAAACATATAATCTTATTCTTTTGGTGCAAGCCGATAGTCGCAAGATCTGTTGGGTCTTCTAGAACTATTTCGATTGTCTTAAAACACACCTAAATTTAGTAGCAGGAAAGGAAAAATTGTGAAAGGGACTAAAACTATGTTTAAAAAGAATATCTGATTTTGTAAAATCTTTCCAAGGTAAAGAACGAAGTCTTTTTCCCCCTTATATACCCTCTTCTCGGGAACCTTTTCGCCTGATTGAGCTTTTGACTCCATTTACGCAATATTGGCACATCGTCTACTGTTCTTCCTGCCTCACAGGAAGGCGGGATCCCTAGTTGGAGCCTATGTTGGAGCTGCCCTTTTTTTTTTTAGCTCGTCACAAATTTCATTTTGATGTTTGAAATCTAAAGATGGTTTTCATTTTTCCCTCTGAGATATCGAGATCTCTGAAACTTGGTCATGTGAGCAGCGATGATTGTTATACTCTCGAAACGAGTCCTACCTTTCATAAAAATGCTTCTTCTTTTGTTCTACTTCGGGATCTCGCAGGTCGGATACTATAACTCATGAAATTCACACGTCCCGAGCCACGAAACAGTGAAATCATTTTAACTTTTCACTCAAGACAGTAATGAGGGTAAAGTTTTCACTAACTCATGATTAAACGTCATCGGGGTTTCGCGCCTCGGCGTTTGCCAAACCAAAAAATTTATTGTCATAGCCCCGATAGCCGAGAACACGAGGTCCTTATTTGAGTAACTCATGTCAAGGTTAAGGGTAAGAGATTCTCTCAGCATTTCGCCACTCGGTGTTGTCCTTTTCGAAATTTTCACCGTCTAAATCCCAACTCGAGAAATCACGATGCGGTTACAACGTAATTAATTGATCGTTTAATCCAAGGTTATCTTCCTTTTTTAATTAAGTCATGTTGCCGCGATCTCGCGGTTTCACAACTCGGCATATAATTCTCCTAGGAACTTATCTTCGAAGCTCCGAGTTGCGATATGGCGAATATAATAATTATAAAATTAATCGATCCCAAATCATGATTACCTTTTTATTAATCAAATCGATCTTCACAGTCTCGGATGTTGGAAATTCAAAGTGTTAAAATAGAGTCTCCGATATAACGAGTACCGAAACTTTGTTAACAGTGGTAAAATCGGGTTAATTAATTTGGATTAATGAATATCCCACGTTTTGATGTCTGCATGATTCTCGAGGTAGCCTTTTTCCTCCATACACCAACTGAGATTTTGAAACCACGTAAATTTATGACATTAATGAGGAAATAGGGTAAATCTATGAATATAATATCGGATTTTTACGGAAAAATTTATTTCTAAATATGATTTGACAGACTTGTTATGAAAGGTACCGATTTTTCAAATATATATAAGAGTTGTGGTTCATTTTAACAAATGCATTTCATATTACGCAGAGCACATTATATCTGAGTAAACTGACTTCTGTATGTATACGCAGTTCTATCGCAGAAGAGATAAAATGCAAGCTTCAGCCATGGCTCCGCGAAAAGCATCAAAGGATAATGTTGAGGTTTCGGGACAAGGCTCAGACAATGTCTCTGATACTTCACCCCGAAGTATCAAATCAGTCCCTAACTGGTCATATGCTTCAAATATTCTGCAATCAGAATTGGTGGATTATTCCGACGACTCCGACGACAATGAAAGAGATGATATAACCACCAAGTACAAAATAGTTGTCCAATCTGGAATGCACAGAGTAGCAGCCAGGCCATGGTTGCTTCCATATTATGACATGGTCCAATGGGCATTGGATCATGTGGATATACCGACCAGGACTATCATGAATGAGAAGAAAGTCACCATCAGGACTTTCAGGCTGGAGCATTTGCAGACCATGTATAAGATGCCCACGACGTTTGACCACACATATGGCCCTGAGTTCCTAGAGGAGTTCAAGGAGAAGGAATGCATACAGTATGATAAAACCATGTCCAGTTTGATAAAAGATTGGGTTTTGAACACCGCGAATTTCAGAGTTGATAGCCACATCATATATTCAATCGCTTCGTTAGAACTGCATTACAAATATGTGGCCATGATGACATGCTGGTTATATGGGAAAGAGGACACATCGCATTTTTTCCTTGCATGGGTGCCTCTAATATTTCGGGTCGTCGAAGGTAGTTCCTTTAACTGGGCAAATATGCTTTCAGATAGCTTGACCAATCAGGTCACAGAGTATTGAGAGTAGAAGGAAAATGGGAAGCCATCATCATTATTCATGTCCGCATACATTATGGATGCAATTTGTTCTATGACACCATTTCCATTGATGAACTGGAGTTGGACTCCGACCGAAGATGAATCCATACATGTATATCATGAAAAATTATGGGAAAATAAAGAGGAAAATTTTGCATATGAAATTTTTAACTGGGTGATGGTGCCCCTGTATGTTGTCATTTTTGGCCACCCACCACCTCGGATCTCGGACAACATAGTAACGAATCTGAGCAGCGTAGCAGACTGGTATGTGGAAGCAGAATTCTCATACCTTAGAGTCTTTAGGGCTTCTATTCCCCCACACGCACTACCATTGTTCATTCCCGACAAGCTAGCTTGTCACGAGGCTTCACGGCAAATGGTAATTGGCGGTGTAAGCAAATAACTTAAAGGGTACTCAAAGAAGGTATGGCCGTCTTTTTCTGTTCATTTGAATTCTTATTATTTATTAGATTTTGGGCATGCCAAAGCTGAGGCCGCGGACCTGGAAGAGATAAATTTTGTCTCCATTGAATAAAAAAAGCACGATCCGCAGAGGGTCGTGAGCAACCATTTGGAAAATTGTGGGCTTAAGAGATTTGAGCATGAGAATTCACCCTCCGATGAAATTTTCCGAGGTGCAAGGTCCTATGAGGAGATTCTAGCCTGGATACAATCCTTGGCACCAAAGGAAAGAGCCGATGTTCTGAAGTTCTAGGAACATCGACGTAGTTGTCTTCCCACAGTGTTGCGAGGTGAAGGCTCGATTATGTCGGAGGCGAAACAGAAGGATGCCGAAGGTTCTAAGGATGCGACTCCTGACCAAGGAAAACACCAAGATTAGGGGGAGCAAACAAAGAGTCCAGAAGCAGAAATAAAGACTCCCGACTAGCCAAAGAAACAGAGTCCGGTCGATACTCCGAGAAAATCTGTGAAACAGATCAGGGAACCCATCACATCAGTTACCCCCTTTCATTCGACGTAGGGAAATATCGATGAGGGATGGATATTCAATGAAGAATTGAGGCCCATAAGGTTGGAAGAACTCCCTCCTAATGATTTTTTCTTCGATAAGAAAAGAAAGGCAGTAGTAAAAAGGGAATTCTACCAGGAAGGAGAGTCAAATGCAAAGAAGTATAAAGTTATAACTGAGGGAAAAGAAAAAAATAATGAGCAATTCGCCACTGAAATAGCAGGGACACTAGGAGCATATGCCTCAATGAATCAATTTTCAGTCGGGCTCTTAAAAAAACAACTTAAAAGAAAAAATCGCCTCATTAGGACCCTTGAAGCCAGATTGGCCACAACAACAGAGACTGCTAAAGACCAGGCGAGTGTAGGAATAGAGCAGGCCAGGTTGGCTGATAAGAACAAGATAGAGATGCTCAAAACTAAGCTCGTGCAAGCACAGCTGGTGGTCCAGGATGGTCAGATGCAATCTAGCTAGCAGAGGGATTTGATCGAACAACTGCAAGCTACGGTGGAGATCGCCGAGAAAAAAATGATAGACATCGGAATGTTCAAATCCCAGGTGATCGAGATTCAGAGCAGAGTCTCTGTGGCATAGCGAAATTTGCTCGCTAAAGTGGAAGTGATATGGGACAACTGTCTGTTGGTCAATCAAGTTTCTGAGAACTTATCTTCTAGAGAGAGGGATGCCGGAGCGTCTCCGGTAGCCTTCCAGGAGGGTGTGATAGCCACGAACAACAGAGTTTCGGAAGGTACTCCCAGGTTCACCATTTCAGAGCAAACCAGAGGAAACATTCTATTAAAGGAATGGGAGCATAACATCGCTGAAGGAAAGAAGCAAGCCCAAAAGATAACCAATTCCTTAGAGGAGGCCTTTAATTCCATAGACGGTAAGCTACTGGGCATTGACAGCATAGGCAGTGCCGAGACCTTGATGCAAATGAATGTGGAAAAGATGTCGCTTGATCTGAAGGAAAAGGAAGAAAGAGATTCGACCGATATCTCACAGATGACTATGGTGGACATAGTCCAAGTAGATAAATGCATGATTAAACCCAACACGTGATTATGCACCATCGACATCACAGATGGATAGATGGAAGACAGGCTGCAGCAGTTATCATGAGAATGTTACTTCTTTGAAGCCAGCTGTCACGCAGAACCGTCGCGGCTAATATCTCAATTGGTTGAAAGATGTGTCGCCTATACCGAGCCCATGCGATGACAAACGACTGGCACCAAGTGAAGACAGAGAAGGATAAACGGAGCGATCACTCTCCTCCCTGCCATAACCAAAGTTTTGTGACTATTGAGATTCTATCTTATTTGTAAAATTGTATAAATATACCATAGAAAGAAATAAACGAGGCTGGACCTTTTTGTGTCGATTGTAACAGAGTTTTTTACTTTTGAGAGTTAATACAACCAAATATGAAGATTCTCAATTCCGTCACGACTGTGTTACAAGTTTTTTTCCTTGTATTTCATATTTCATTTCATTTCATATTCATAATTGATGTGCTTCGTTATACTTAGTACGACCACTACTATAGCGAATGAATTTTGGTTTTCTATAATTGTTTACTATTTTTCCTCTGTAGCAGCTATTAGCGGGTGTAAGACCAGTCTACATTTTCAGAATTCTACATATATTCTCTGCTACATCGGTTATTTCCTTTCATTTTCCTCTTCTGTTTATTCGTGAGATTCTCCCCTAGTAGGAGCCTTACACTATAGATAGCTAAATGTTTTTCTCCCACCTCACACCTTTTATTAAAATATAATACAGTTACGGGAAAGAGCCTTTGATTTGCATCCCTATTTTATTCCTAAAACCATAAATTCTCTTTTATACGACCAAATTGAGATAGCACTTAATCTCTCTCTGAAGTTTTTTTCACACTTTTATTGTTCCTCCGTGACTGTCCCTATACCAACACAGCCCAATATCGAACCCGAATTATCGAACCAAACACACATTTCCTTAAACCTTTTCGACACAATTATTAAAATGGCTACTAACCGGGTCGATCTTGAACGTTCATGGGCAGCCATTGAACAAGATATAACTATCCAGGAACAGTTGGAAACTAGACAATGCCAACGTAGAAATCTTCCCTAGTTTCCATTGTCGAAGGTTGACATTTCTCTCTTCCCATCATTTACCCACTTTCGGATGCCTTGACACTGTACTTTCAAGCCTTAAGTACAGACCCAAGAACAACACAACCAAGAGTCACTGCCCTGGCATGGTAATCAACTAATGTCAATGTCATACTATTAGATACCCATGGAACTAATAGGTTGGCTCGTGATGAGACCCCCTATCCTCTGGTTAGGGCTTGTTTTATTATTTTTCTGGGTCCCTCTTGTTTCTTGTTGAGAAGCTTTTTATTTCTTTCTCAGGGATCCCCGAGTGAAGCATCTCTAGATTTTATTTTTAGGCTTTTATCTCTAACTAGCTTGCTTTTACCTTCTGGGACTTTAGCCCCTTCTTCCCACGAGATAAGGTGCAATCCTGAAAATAGGTCAACCCAATGTCTAGACAAGTGGAATGGAATAGGTGAGTGGGAAACAATATGGAAAAGTGATACTATGATGGGAGCAAACGATGGCTTCTCAGAAATCCCCCCCAGTGGAAAACCACAACCTACAGATACAGTCTTGCTAGGGCACCCTGCTAATTCCCCCAAACATGGTCAAGTGGGCAAGTGTAAGATCCAAGAAGTTGTTATAAATAAAAGGAATCATATGCATACATTCAATGGTTTTGATGATAAAAGTGACACATACCATGATACCTGGATGAATTACCTCATGGAGCAAGAACCTTATTTGACACAGGACCAAGCCAATGGTGGTGGATGTTGCTGCTGATGATAAGATAAAGATGCTTGAAGAAAATAAAAGTTGGGCCCTCCAAAGCCATGCTAAAGTCAATCCTTTTCTCAGTACTCCATGTCTAGGAACTATGGGCCTCGAGACATGATATCCTAGTTATCCTTGAAAGTGGGGGATAACATCTGGCTCCAACTTGGGGACATGTTCTCACTGTAGAGTGCATGAGAACCTCAACATCTCTAGCATAACCTGTTGACCTTCTCAATCTCAATAGAAGTATCAGTAACAAAAAATGGGGTGGTAATACCACCCCAACATATATAGATATATGTACTAAAATAAAGCAATCAATAAGTAAGAATGTGAAAGAAAACTTTTTACATGTACTTACCTATTGGCTGGAATGTTGGGTATAGTCAAACAACCAGTGAAGCCAATCCAGCAATGTCCCACGATACCTTCCTTTGTGCTTCATCATAAACCAAAATAGTGATAAATCAAGCACAAAAATGTCATGAGTTAGAATATATATCATATCACTGGAAATCGCAAAGTATAAGTCATGGAGGTAGGTGGGAGGAACAGAATCATGCCATGTCAATCTCTGATGAAAGTGCTCAATCCACTTCAAGAAGGGGACATAAAAGGTCCAATTTTTAGAATACTGACTCAAACGGTCTGAAAACAAGCTACCCTGGGTGTCCTCACACTCTGAAGGGACTGACAAGGATTTGGTAGATAACTCGCAAACTACTAGGGGAAAGTTGAAACAATGATATGATAGACTTGAACTCGTGGTTTTCAACTAGCCCTTGGATTGTAGGGTTTTCTTCAGAGAAAACACAATACTAAAAATATAATTCCCAACCATACCTTTAATGAAACAACAAGGTAAACTGATAATAGGTGGCTGAGGAAAAACTTCATGAGAATCCTTCTTTAGGCAAACAATGTCTTTACTCCTATCAAAATATGAGCATAACGGTGGTTGATAGTCATATTCATTGGATAAATCCAAGTGCTCGGAGGAGTACTCATAAAAACCCTCAAGGTAAGATTGAAAATCATTAGGAAAACACGGTACTTGGTCAACCTTGAGTGCTTGGGAAGCATCGGTAAAAATATCATCTCCTTGTTGCCATTGGTCAAGAGTAACTTATTGTGATAATTGCAAAGGAAACACTTGGAGATGACTCTCTATGTCATAGATGGGATCAATATCATAACTAACTGCATCCCACCTACGTCTCCCAACAATAATGAACTCATCAATTTTATCAGCTATGTCATTATCAGTATCATAACATGTAGGATTTGAAGCATTCAAAGACTTGTTTATCTCCTCCTCATCGTCCCTATCACAAAGTAGAGAATCATCAAAAACTACGGGAGGAGGGAAACTTATTGCTTCTTCTCATGCAGGAGATTTGAAGGCTTGGGTTCTTTCAACATGTGTTATGGTTTCATCTTTAGTAATTACCCCTTCATCTTCAATTGTGCAGGAAGGAAGGTCTACTTATTTTGGGAATTCCATTTCTCCTTCCTTTTCTGAATCATGGGTGAAGGTGTTATCAAAATACTGAAATGGAAAGAAACCAATCTCATCATCTTGTTGTTGTGTAGGTAGAGAAGGTTTGTGGATCGCTTCATCAAGAGAAGGATGGTATGTTGATACTTTTTCATTGGGTTCCATCTCCTCAATTGTGTCTTCAACAATCCCTTGTCGATATGTGGTTTGTTCCCTTTCTTCTTGGAAATCATAAATGAATTTCTCAAGGGAAATCAAAATTTCTCTATTGAGAGTACCTGAGGCAAAGGGGCATATTATCCTAGACAAGGATATGTTCTCTTCAATCCTTGCAGCCATGTTGTAGACTTCATCGTTCATCCTTGGGGCTCTCTTATCAAGGGGAAAACTCAGATATCCCAAAAGTGCAGAAGTAAAGAGATGGACAAGGTATCTCTCCTCAGGATGATGACCTTCTGGAATTTGATATAGCATGTTCTCAAATCTATACTGGAAGTATTTGAAAGTTTCATCCTCAACTTGTTTTATATTCTCGAGTTCTTCTAATAGTGTTGGGATGTCTTCTAACTGGATACCCCATCTTTTGAGAAAGGTTTCCTCAAATTGCTACATAGTCGTGATGTTGGCATCAGGGAGGTTTTCATACCACTCTTTGTCATTATAACAAAGAGTGGAAGAGAAAAGCTTCATGACCACGTCTTCATCATAATCATCGACAGGGTAGGATAGGAAGAAATTCCAGAAGTTTCCCATGTGATAGTCATCTCTCTCTCTATCACCACCAGTGAATCCAGGGATAAAATTTATGTATTCAAAGGGCATTTGTTGAGGGTACACCTGGATGTTACTCATTTCTAAAGGCCTATAGTTCATGGGATACCATTGTGAAGTCATTTTTGGCTTCGTCATCAATGGAGTCACCAGATAATTTTCTTGAAACTATCAAAAAATAAGGGAAAACACCCTAAGTGGAGTCACCAGGTAAGCTTATAAGATAAGGACTGTAGAGGAAAGGCTTACCGAAAAGTGTCATCTTGAGGAGAATTGACTCAGTGTTCCCCGACAATGATGACAAAATGTTATCACATAGTTTGTAGAAAGGATAAAAGGCTTGAGGTTTTAAGGTCAAACTGGCATAACAGGAACCAATCTCACCCAATGTCACCACAATGGGATGGTTCTTTCTCTTTAGGTTGGTAAGGCTCATGGGAGACATCCCCGGTGACCTAGGATTTTGAGAAAGAGAAAAGGTTAATAAGAAAAGGATAAATCCCCCCCCTCACAAGTCACCACCAAGAAGATAGTCCTGGATAAACAACCAATAATAAAGTAAATCCCCAAAAGATATACCTTCCTGGGACAAAGCAACAACAAATAATATATGCAAGCTATTTCAATGGGTTAGTACTTCATATAAATAGATGACTATCTGAATAACATATAAGCAATTTGGCAAAAAATGTTGACAAAGTCAATGTTTATCAATAACAATGAAAATTATACACTTCACCAATAAATATTGTAACAATATGGTATTCCATGTAACCAATCAACACTTCATTCAATAAAGGCCTTAAATCACCATTCAATTTGCTTATAAAGTAAAATGTTTGTTGCACAAATGATATAATAGCCAAGGATGGTGGCAGAAACAGGTTATTTAGGTTAGTTCTTAGGCTAAGGTTAGTAGTTAGGGTTTGATTCAAAGAGTTTTGAGAGTTGTTTGTGATAAAGGTCACTTTAGTGAATGAGGTCTTAGGATCAGTTCCTTAGGGTTAAATGGAGTCAATAGTGTAGGACGCAAGAGCTGAAGGAGACAAGGTAACTAGGTCAAGGAATAGAGGGAAGGGCTTTGGAGTGTTGCTAGAGTAAGGCCCCAAAGTCAAAAACCTAAGGGAGAGAGGCTCACCTTGGTGTAGGTAAACTAGGCCTCAGTGCTCTCTCCTCTTTCCTTAACTCAATGGCAAAACGACTAGTTGAAAGATGAAGCAATAAAAACAAGACTAGAGGGTTTGATGAAGCAAGGTGTTGCTAGAGCAAGGGCTTTTCAACAAACCCTAGAGAAAAATGACCCTAAGTGTAGTAGACCTAGGCTTAAGACATCTCTCTCTTCTTGGCATCTAGAAAGTACAGCTAGCAATAAATGAAGAGAGAGAGAGAGAGAGAGAGTAGCAACAACTAGCTCTCTTCTTCTTCAATGGCTAAAAATATCTCTCAAAGGGTCCATGAGACAAGGACCTACTTGTGTTCTTGTGACCTAGGGTTTTATTCAAAAAAATTTATAAACATATGCAAGAAATGAAACTACAACCATTCATTCAAGACTTTTTGTAGAAAGTTACTTACATATCACCAAGAAATATCAATGCAAACCCTAGTTGTAACACCTTCCTTCAAGATAAATGCCAAAACATGCCAAAATAATCCTCCTTCAACAAGTGCGCATCATTAGATCAACCAATAACCTAAGTGAGGGTGCAAATTTCAGACCTCCTTATGGAGTGAGTTAGTTGTGATGAAAAAATGAAGGTGAAAATCCTTCATTTATACAATATCATGACCTAATTTTACTTTTTAGGTCATGTAAAAGGCCGATAAGGCCAAAATACTAGAATAATAATGTTTTACATTAAAGCATTAAATCTAAACCCTAATCAAGATGAAAAGAGATAAAAATCCCCTCTCGGGGGGACGTTAGCCCCTTCTAGTGCAAATGGAGCATCCTGGAGAAAAACAGTATCACTCCTTGGGCTTCTCCAACCTGCCACATGTGCCAATGTTGCTTATCCTGCCTCCCAAGACATCCATGATGTTGGATGATGTCATGGTGAATATGGTGATGCCCTAGGCCTTCCACGACCAACTTTCAACTGAAAGAGGGCCATCCCCCTAGGTCAAGATCTGTCGGGGTGCCTCTAGTAGAGCATCCTCTTCTTCTTCGGTGCAAAGCCCCTAATCCATCTCTATCCTATCTATTCCTCCTGATGGGGTCTCAACATCCACCTGATGGGATCTTCAAACCCATGGAGGTCCAAATTGATCATCTCCTCGTGTGTACCAGTCCAAAATGGTACCTTTCCGTCGGCCATGGTCCTGCACATCAAAGGCCACGCCCTCCATGGGCTCATCAGTCATAAGGATCATAGCAATGCCAATCACATCTCATCATAAATATTATTAAACATGTGCATAAAATCCCTAATACATCAGTTATCAGCTCAAATATGTTACACAAGCCTACAATACAAGTCTGGAGAAAAGGACAAGGCATCTGATTGGGCTACTGTCCATAGAAAAAGGAAAGTTCCTAGAAGAAAACTTCATCGAAGCCATGTAAGTGGGTGATGTGGTCAGGGGATGTCCAAACATGTGGGTGCAATGTGAGATAAGGATGCAAAAATGTTACATGTGGGTGCCTTTGTAGAAGGCGAGTTGTACCTGTCATGGATGCATTTTTTCCAAGCCCATTGTTTTCGTTTTATTCTTCATTCTTTTATTCTTTTA
This sequence comes from Picea mariana, assembly GCA_032191745.1. Lineage (NCBI taxonomy): Eukaryota > Viridiplantae > Streptophyta > Pinopsida > Pinales > Pinaceae > Picea > Picea mariana. The sequence continues at coordinate 18,611 of JASDQU011311273.1, forward strand.
TCTTTTATTGCTTTTTGTTCAAGAGATAATCAGGGGACACTGCCCTGGCATGGTGATCAATGGTGACAGTGTTACCCATAAGTATTTTCATATAAATGAGAAGGTTGGCTCGTGATGAGACCCCCTTTCCCTTGGCCATGCAAACAAGAGTCACTGCTCTGGCATGGTGCCCAGCTAATGGCAATATCATACTGTTAGATACCCATGGACCTAATAGGATGGCTCGTGATGAGACCCCCTATCCTCTGGTTAGACCTTGTTTTATTATTTTTTCGGGTCCCTCTTGTTTCTTGCTAAGAAGCTTTTTAATGCTTTATTAGGGATCCCTAGGTGAAGCTTCTCGAGGTTTTATTTTTTAGGATTTTATCTCTTACCAACTTGCTTTTACCTTCTAGGAATTTATCCCCTTCTTCCCACGAGATAAGGTGCAATCCTGAAAAACAGGTCAACCCAATGTCTGGACAAGTGGAATGGGATAGGTGAGTAGGAAACAAGGTGGAAAATTGATACTATGATGGGAGCGGATGATGGATTCTCAGAATCTCCCCCCATTGGAAAACCAAAACCTACAAATACATGCTTGCTAGGGCACCCTGTCAATTCCCCCAAACATGGTCAAGTGGGAAAGTGTAAGATCCAAGAAGTTGTTATAAGTAAAAGGAATCAGATGCATACATTCAATGGTTTTGATGATCAAAGTGACACATACCATGATACTTGGACTAATTACCTCATGGAGCAAGAACCTTCTCTAACACAGGACCAAGCCGATGGTGGTGGATGCTACTGCTACTGACAAGATAAAGATGTTGGAATAAAATAAAGGGTGGGCCCTCTAGAGCCATGCTAAAGTCAATCCTGCTCTAGGTACTCCATGTCTAGGACCTGTGGGCCTTGAGACATGATCTCCTCATTATCCCTGAAAGTGGGGGATAATAGGACTTAGCCAGGAAATATTATCTAATCTCAGATGGGGTGCCAGGTAGAAATGGGAGGCCATGTAGCCTGCCCCGGACCCAATCCATTAATATGGAAGGGCGACACCCTTCACCTCATTCTTAAAGGGAGGGAGGCCATTACTTCCTGCTGAGAAGGGGAGGACAACTCCCTTGCATGAGAAGTATGGAAGAAACAAGGTGTAATTGCAGTGGGGGGCTC
>JASDQU011311278.1:0-20277 GCA_032191745.1 Picea mariana
ATAGAGCTTGTAAAGGTCCAATGGACCTGGTATGGTCCTGAGGACGTGACATGGGAACATAAAGATGTTATGCGGGCAAAGTACCCGCATCTTTTTGGAAATTTTGAAAAGCTTGCAGACACAGTGTAAAGTTGCACTGAAGACAGTGCAGAAATAAGGGGAGGGGGATTGTAATGTCCCCAAGGCCGAACCCTATTGTAAATCTTGTTTATGAAATGAATTGTAAATATGTTTTATAGGCTGGTGAGCCAAGTTTATATAAGCTAGTGGGCTTATGTGATTGTTAGGCCAGAGAGCCTAAGTGTTGAAGGTCAAGAGCCTGATTTTTTACTTGTATTTATGCGGAACAATAATAAAATATAAACACCATCGCATGCAGACCAACCACGATGAATGAGTGATGGGGGACTAAGCTTCCACAGAGTAGGCAAGGGATTAGGGGCTAGAAGGTGGGAAGAGGGGCTAAGTGTTGAGCCTAGGGGCTTAAGTCCTTGGGGAATAATATTAAAATATTATTCCAAAAGACATGTGAATATTATGTTTTATCCTAAGTTCTTTTTGGAAAGACAAGCAACTTCCAAATGGAAGGAACGCATGTTGAAGGAATGCATGCAGTTTCATGGGTGACAAGTGTCAACCCGAGCCCATGCAAATAAAAAAATTGAGATGAGCTGTGGGGAGGGTTCCTTCTCCAATTCGACCCGACTGTTTGAGCGTGAACCCATCCGACCCCTGCAAGAGACCTCGTGCCATTCTAAAACCTGGGGGCGAAGTTTGTGTGTTGATTTCAGGGATAGCCTATGTAGATTTCTGAAAAAAGCCGATGCATCCTCTGTCTGAGCAGATCGAGCCTGTGTGTGGAGTCTTTGTCCCAAAGCCATAACCGTGAGACCATCCTGTCATTGTTGAGCCTGTTTGGAAAGCACGTGTCTGTTTTCCCATTGGTTGTTGTGGCCACACAGTGTTGGAATGCGTGTGGCTTGTTGGCCAGTTAGTACAACACTCTCTCCAGGAGAGAGAGATGGTGAAGTTCGAAGAACAGGTTGCTGGACCTGTGAGCGACTCTCTCCAGGTGAGAGAGTGCACAGAGGAAGGAGAGAACTTCTGGAAGGAACCCTATAGCTGCCACAGAGCTCGGAGACTACCGGTCCAGTCTGTTGTTGAAACCCAAGGCAAGGGAGGTTAGCAGCCGAAGGACTGTCTAGGTGACAGAGAAGGTGTATACTCCTGGGGTGGAACAAGCATGTGGGGAAGGAGAGTCTGTGGGCAGTGGGCATAAGTGGTTCCTGGGAGAGAATCCTTCCTTGTGACTGTGTGTTTTCCCTATAACCTCAGCCTAGCCTATGATTTATTTCCTTGGGGGTGGAGCTTAGTCCCATCTCGGGGGTGACCCACTGCTGAGCTTGATGAGCAGTGTGGTCTAAGGCTAGGAGGTTCGTGGAAGGCCTGCATCTGGTTGGTGGAATTACCACCCTTTCAAAGATAAGTACCAAACGATGTTTTAATTATGTTTTGCATGTCTGTGTATTTATAATTATCATGTATTCTGCTATGCATATGTATTAATGTTAAAGCCATTGATTATTTATAATAGTAGTAATTATTATGGTTACTCTGAGTTTAAATGTGTTTCATTTGCTTAAATGCATGTCTTATATTTAGAATTAAGTATGAGATTGTTGTTCCGTCAAGTAGCGCCTGCCCAGCTGATGGAAAGGGAGTGTTACAGTATGGTATCAGAGCGTTACAGCTTCAGAAGGAAAGATGTGTTACAGTATGGTATCAGAGCGTTACAGCTTCAGAAGGAAAGATGTGTTATAGAACATCTGATTAGAGCTCAAACTATGCTACAACAGTTAAACACCGGTCTAGTGAAGTACCGAGCGCATGCAGTGGAGGTCAGAGGAATTTACGCGGCTCCGATGGAGCAACACAAGTTTCCATGGGCCCAAACTTGCGATGAGTTGTTTACCAGTTGGTCGAAGTTTGAGAAAAGTCACCCTTTCGAAGGGATATCTTGAGTTGATTGTTAAAGAAACTGTTAGAAGAGGATGCCACGTGGCGATTTTTGTTTTGTTTAAACTACACTTAGTCGTTATTTTCAGTTGAATTTTATGTTATAAATAAGAACATCGACCAATTATTTGGAGGGTCGATGGTTGTTGCAAGAACTCTTTCTTTCTGGTTGTTAAGAATTATTTTGAAGCTTCCTTTGAATGGAGAAGTCCTTTTGGACCAAAGACAAAATTATTTTCATCAAATGGATGTGATTGGACGTGGAGAAGAACTATTTCCTATCTCGTTTCATGAATGATGTTGTAATGAGTAAGAGCTATTTAATCTATTGTCAAGTTATCTGGTGCAATATTTTGATGTTCTTTACTTTAATGATGAAGATGAATCGTGGTGTTATTATGTGAAGGATGATTAAGTAGGTGAATTATTTTTCTTGCCATTGTCTTATCGCATAAGTGTTTTCTTTCTGGTAATTAGTTTCTCAAACAGTAATTGGATGCTCACATGGTTAATGTATTAGTACTAGGCATGTGGTATAAAATTGTCATCTACATGCTTGAGCATTGGGTTATCCCAAGTTCAACCTCTTCCCCAGTAGTTAAGCTTAATTCTATTTTGTTTCCAAGTTGGTTTATACCGGCTTACATCTCATATCAGTCCCACCCAAGAGAAAATACAAAAAGAGATAGTCGGAACTAAAGGAAGAGCCTTCACAAGAAAACATAAATCCCATCAATAAATTGGTCGGATCGCAAGATTTGGAGAACCATTCCACTATTAAATGATGCAGAGTCTAATTGGGCCTCGGTGGCGGGTTTGGTTCCTCTTGTTGAATCAAGGGATTTAATACCCATCAACAAATTGCATAGCCCCAACCCTTTGAAGAGAAACCACTCTAGAAGTAAGGTATTGTATGTTTTTGTTCCTATTTCATTTAGAATTTGTTCAATTACTACATGTGAATTATCTCCTTCCAATCACTTATTGCTTCTGTAAATTACATAGCATGTAGGAATAGGAAGTACACCCGATTTCAATTTGATTATAGAGCAGAGGTAATGCTATAAAGGAATTTAACCATTTATAGTATAATTTCATGAAGTCACGGATTGAATTTGAGATCATAGTAATTAATCAGGTATTTAATCAGACGAAGCCATTTTACTTGTAATCTTTGAATGCATTGTTTATTGCTTTTAATCATTTATTCATTTCACATTAGAAAAGATATGTCTTCTTTTAAATAGAATTTTGACTAGAAACCAATAGGCGCTTGATTTGAAACCAATCAATTCAGGAATATTTATTATGTACATATAGTACCCAATGTCTCACAAGTTTACAAAAACTTGGGTTGATAAAGTAAATGAATCAGTGAATTAATTTATCCCTTGCATTGTTAGGAAAGGTATATAAAAACATTGTCAGTAAATTATATGAACAAAACCAATATCTCGTAGTTGTAGTTCATATCCAAGAATCTAATTTAGAAGAGTAGTTTTAAAAGACAAAATATCTAAAAAAAAAACTACAAGCATTAGAAAAAGAAAATTATAACTTACAAGCAAAGAATTAAGTATCAAATTCGACAAGATGTTGTAATTCAGTGCGACCGGGAATCGTAGGAGACGCAAGATATAGAAATCACAAATTTCAACAATATATAAAAAAGATACAACAACAAAATAACAATACAAAAATAACTCACAAAAGAGATACCGAAAATATTAGAAAAAACTATCATCCAAAGACGATGAAATTTATTGTTGGATAAATCATAATAAAACTCTACTTTTAGAAATGAAGAAGTTGAAGAATGAGAAAAAGGCACAACATAAATCCCAAACCATGGATAAGGGTATAAACACATACCCAATCAACATGGAAAAACCTAACGTTGTTATCAATGTAGTTGTATCAGTGGAAGAGCTTCCAAAATTTTAAATTGTAGATAAAGCGAGCACAACATAAGGGATCAAGCACTTAAAAATGGAAGTGATGCATAAACTTGAAGATGAGTCAATGAAGTTAAAGAAAATATTTCCAGGTCAGAGAAACATAATGATGAATTAAAAAAAGATATTAAGAATAAGGTTGACCAATTGTGTAAGATGCAATCCCTTAATGAATCACTCATTAAAGAGGTTAAGAAATTAAAGAAAGAAAATAATAGAAAGGTTCAAAGATCTTATAATTAACAGTCAAAGACCTTACTATGACAGATCTAGATTGGGATACAATTAGATGCAGGCAGAGAAAGGTTTAAGCTCCAAAATGACAGAACAAGAAGCTATGTAGAAGATGTCATAGGTCCCTCGAAAGAGGAACACCAGAAAACTCAAGGGGAAGATTATAGAGACACTACACCACCTAGAAGATTCAAAAGTTGGTATCATCAGCAGCCAGCTATATAAATACCTCAAGAAGAAGAAGGATTCAGAAGAGCAGCACCATTCATAAGATCTTCTACTCCCATGTATCAAACTATTTTTCTTGGTTCATGTTATTCATGTTATAATTTTGGGGAAAAAACTGTGAATTGTAGATACAATACCCAGAACATAAGAAATGATGAGGGTTATACAAGAAATAGTTATCCAAGGAGATATCATGAAGCACATAATAGAAGCTACAACATATTTGGATCAGTAAGTGATGAGGTAGAATGATATAAGTGAAACAACTTTGGACATATGGCTAGTGATTGCAGAAACTCATTGTTCCTCCAAGAGAACCAAAGCAAAATATCAACAGTCATAAGCAGGAACCACAAAGGATATGGATAAGAAAACATGATCAATTCAACACTAAATAATGCAATATTCCTCTACAATCTCAACACAAGAAACGTGGATGGTATGTTGACAGTGGATGCTCAAAGCATATGACAGGTGATCAAGACAGGTTTTTGACATTGAAGAAGGAAAGAGATGGATTAGTTTCATTTGGGAATGAAAACTCAGCCAGTTTCATTGGAAAGGGAACAGACAAGCTCAAAAATAAGGATGCCATGGCAAAAAATGTTTTACTAGTTGAAGACATGAAACACAATCTGATAAGTGTAATTCAAATGTATGGTCAAGGACACAAACTTGTTTTTTATTCAAAGAAGTGTGAAATAAGGAAATCAGAATCAGGCAAGTTGGTAGCTCCAGCTATAAGGACTCCAAGCAACATATTGTTGGACAACTGAGAGGGGGGGCGAGTGAATTACTTTGAATCAGTTGTTACCATGCTTAAACAATTATGCTTAATTTAAAATCTTTACAGAGCACTTAATGACAATCACAGTAATGCAGGGAAGTAAGCAGTAGAACATTCAACATCATTCACAGATATGAGATACACAGAGACAAATATTTCCTAAGGAAACCCATAAAGGGTAAAAACCTCTTCTTCTTTATATGATAAGTATTCTTTACATTCTGTACTGTACATTATCATACTTATGAGCACCAACTCATAATGAGGCTACAACCTCTGTTTTGCAAGCTGCTACTTGCTGAGAGCACTAGCTCTCTAGATTCTCTAGCACCCACTAGAAGGAAGCATCGACTCCCTGGTTTCTCTAGCACCCACTAGAAGGAACCACCAACTCCCTGATTTCTCTAGCACCCACTAGAAGGAAGCAACAACTCCCTAAATGTTCCAACACCAACTGGATGGAAGCACCAACTTTCAGTCATACAGGCACCAACTTGTATAACAGAGAACAATAGTTCTCCCTTGCACCACCCTGCCACCCTGGTTTTTCTTGCTGCAACCAGATGAAATCTACAACTCCCTGTGTTCAAGCACCCACTTGATCCTCTAAGGACAATAGTCCTCCCTAGCACCTACCTGTCACCCTGAAATATGAATATTTGCTACTGAAACTTATTATAGTGATATAATGTTCAACAATGGCTTACTAGTCTCATCATTGTTCTGCTACACTACCCTGCTCTGTCTGCCTCACTATTTTCCTGCACGCATACCTTGCGCTTTCTGTTCTTTTTCCTTTTATGCTCTGTGCGCCATGTCCATTCAATGCACCATTCCTATTCTATGTCTTTTAGTTGTTGCGCACTCCTCCTTCTACACGCTTGAATCACTCCCAACAACAACCACACTCATCTCTTTTTTGTTCTACATACTTATAGTCTCTGTGCCCCTTGTGCATGCTATCACTCCATGCTTCTGCATGCTCTCCCCATGTCGAGTGCTCTGCATGCTCATTATTGCAACTCTTCAACTTCTCTGGCAGTTAAACCCATGCATCCATCATCACTGGGTGTTATGCCGAGATTCCTTCGCCTCTCCAGCAGTCAAGACTCTTCGTCTTCTTTGTTACAGTCGAGCTCAACCTCTTTGTTGCAGTTATAGGCTTCAACGCTCTTCCATCTGTCAATCGCCTCTATAACCAGTCTTCATTCCACTGGCAGATTCCTTGAGACTCTTCATCTCCTCTGGCAATCACACAGAAGTCTTTTCAAGTCCTCTGGTAGAAACCATCAATGGTTTCTAGCAGTTACAGTGTGAACCCTGAAATGGAGCCTAGCTATGCTAGCTCCTTCCACTTACGTGACCACCGGCTACATCGACATTTCGCCATTTCGCCATTTCTCCATTCGGCAATTTGGCATTCCTATGATCAAGTGTCTTGACACTCCAAGTCGCAATCCCCGAAATGGAGCTTGGTTGCACTAGCTCCTTCCTCCATCTTCCACAGATGTGACCATTGGCTGTGACCATAGCCTTATTCAAAAACGTGTTTTGCACTTTCGCATTTCGGGGATTCTGTGATGAGTCGTCTCGACTCTCCATGCCTCAAAATCCAAAATAGAGCTTGTCTCTTCAAGCTCTTCTCTACAGCTCTTCAACGATGTGACCACCGGCAGTGACCAAGCGCTTATCCATAAAGTGGTTTCGCAATTTCACATTTCGGCACTTCGGGACTCCTATGATGAAGAGTCTCGACTCTTGACTCCTCCAACTCCCGGTATCAGAAACTCTGATTGATGTGCCTGTTTCGGGATTTCAGCATTTCGCATTTCACGATTCCGGAACTTCTGTGAAGAAGAGTATTGACTCTTGACTCCTCCAACTCCCAATATCCAAAACTCTGGTTGATGTGCCTGTTTCGGGATTTCGGCGTTTCACATTTTGCAATTCTGGGATTCTTGTGATGAAGAGTTTCGACTCTTGACTCCTCCAACTCCCAGTATCTGAAACTCCGAAATGGAGTTATTTCCCAGTCTACGAAACTCTTTGTTGATGTGCATGTTTCGTGATTTTGGCGTTTCGCATTTTGCGACTTTAGGACTCCTGTGTTGAAGAGTCTTGACTCTTGACTCCTCCAACTCCCGGTATCCGAAACTCTGAAATAGAGTCAGATCAACGTATTCCGACGTTTCGCATTTCGTCGTTTCGAAATTCTAGTCGTGAGTTGCTTCCTTGACTCCTCCAATGCCCGATCTCCAAAACTCTGAAATGGAGTCGGATCAATGTATTCCGACATTTCACATTTCATCGTTTTGGCATTCTTGTCGTGAGTTGCTTCCTTGACTCCTTCAATGCCCGGTATCTGAAACTCCGAAATGGGGTCGAATCAACGTATTCCGGCATTTCGCATTTCGTCGTTTCGGCATTCTTGTCGTGAGTTGCTTCCTTGACTCCTCCAATGCCTGGTATCCGAAACTCTTAAATGGAGTTTATGCTTATGATCTTTCCATGCCATTATCCCTGTGTTGTTGATCTTCCTTGCCTTCCTATTTTCCATCAAATGAACAAGTACACTCTTGCACTCTGTGTGCACCTTTGCACTATCTCTTCTGAGCTTACATTGTCTCTGTTTTGCCATCGCTGCATACTCTGATCTTGCCATCAATGACAAGCACACCTGCCTGTAAACATGCCAACACATATATGTTCTAAATGGAATAGGAAAGGAAATATTTTGCTTAGGAAAGGACGATGAAAGTTGCCTCTGTCACAAAAGAATGGGTCACATAAATTTTGATAATCTTTTCAAAGTCAACAAAAAGGAAGCAGTAAAATAAATGTTCAAGATCTTGAAACCAACAAAAATTATATGCAAGCATTGTCTATAGGGAAAACAAGCCAAGACAAAGTTCAAGTCAAATGAATATTTCACAAAAAAACCACTAGAAATTGTACATACTGATCTGGTTGGACCGACAAGAACAAAAGGATTGAAAGGTGAACAGTACTTCATGATACTAGTTGATGACTACACAAGAATGACTGCAGTTTTCTTTCTAAACAAGAAGTCAGAGGCATTCGAAAGCTTCACGACATACAAAGAGATGGTTGAAACTAAGACAGAGTTGAAAATCAAATGTTTGAGATCAGACAATGGAGGAGAATTTACATCAAATGAATTCATGGAATTATGCAGCGAGAATGGGATAAAGAGTCAATTCGTAGTAGCCAGAACACCTCAACAAAATGGAGTTGTTGAAAGGAAGAACAAAACAATACAAAAAATGGCCAGAAACATGTTAATGGATTCCATGTTGACAGATGTCTTTTGGGTATAAGCAATGCATACAACATTTCACATACATAAAAGAGGGATGCTTAGAAATAACAGTGATAAGACTCCATACGAGCTATGGAAAGGAAGACCAACAAATGTAAATCACTTTAGAGTTTTCAGAAGCAAATGCTACATCAAAAGAGAAGATGACAGAATTGGAAAATCTGATTCTCAAGTCGATAAAGGCATATTGGTTGAGTATCGAGCAAAAGGAAAGCATACAAATGTTTCAATATGAGACTCAAAAAAATAGTGGAAGGCATCAATGTGACGGTTGATGAGATAGATGGTCGAAAGATAAAATAAAGTAGAAAATATTCATTGGAATAGGATCACAAATAATATTTGAAAGAAGAAGAAGTAGATGAAGAAGAAGAGAAACCAGAAGCAGAGAAAGAACAACATGATATTCAAATACCTCCAAAGACACCCAACAAATGAGTGCAGAATAATCATCCATCAGAACAAATTATTGGAAATAAAGATGCAAGAGTCAAAACCAAAAGAAAAATATGCTCACCAGAACAACAGCATCTAGCTCTACTATCTACTATTGAGTCGAGCAGTTTTGAAGATGCCAGCAAGGATGAATTTTGGATCAAATCTATGGATAAAGAGTTAGACCAAATAGAAAAGAATGACACTTGGGAACTGGTTCCAAGACCAAAGAACAAGAATTTAATCGGTACAAAGTGGGTCTTCAAGAACAAATTGAATGAGGATGAACAAGTTACCAAGAACAAAGCTAGATTGGTATGCAAAGGATACTCTCAAGTTGAAGGTATAGATTTTGAAGAGATGTTTGCCCCAGTTGCCAGGATGGAAGCAATTAGAATGATACTAGCTTATGCATGCTCCAAGAATATTAAAGTGTATTAGATGGACATGAAATCAACATTCTTGAATGAATATTTAGAGGAAGAAGTTTACATTGAGAAGCCCAAAGGATTTCAGTTGACAGAAAAGGAAGGATATGTCTGCAAGTTGAAGAAATCTCTATATGGAATCAAGCAGGAACCTAGAGCATTGTATTCTAGACTGGACAGATATCTACAATAGCAAGGATTCAGGAAAGGAAACGCAAACAACAATCTCTACATAAATATTGATCAAGATAGTATATTAATCATTGAAGTTTATGTATATGATGTCATCTTTAGAAGTGACGATGACAAAATGAGTCGGAATTTTTCCAAAGACATGTAGCACGAGTTTGAGATATCATAGCTTGGAGAGTTAAATTTCTTCTTGGGACTTCATATATGTCAAAGCAACAAAGGTATCTTCATCTCTCAGGCAAAGTATATCAGAGAAATGTTGAAGAAATTTGAAATGACAGATTGCAAATCAGTCAGTACTCATATGCAGGCAAGTTGCAAGTTAAGTAAGGATGATGATTCCAAGGATGCAGATAAGAGGAAGTACAGATCGATGATTGGAAAATTACTCTATGTGACAGCTTCCAGACCAAATGTGATGCAGGCATTTGGGCAGGTTGCAAGTTTTCAAGCAGCACCAAAGGAATCACATGTTTTGGCAGTAAAGAGGATATTTAGATATCTGAAAGGTACATAAGAGTTTGGTTTATGGTATCCAAAAAGGAAGGATATATCTCTTATGGCCTAAATAGATGTATATTGGGCAGGTTGTGTTGATGACAGAAGAAGTACAAGTGAAACAACCTTCTACTTGGATGAGTGTCTGGTATTGTGGATAAGCAATAAACAGTCATCAGTATCTTTGTCCATAGCAGAGGCAGAATATATTGTAGTAGCATCTTGTTTTACTTTGATTCTTTGGATGAAGCAGACATTTCAAGATATGCAAGTAATGTATGATGAGCCTATTTCAATACTTTGTGACAACACTAGCGCCATCAGTATTTCAAAGAATCCAATGATGCACTCTAAGACGAAGCACAGTCCAATCAAGTATCACTTCTTATGGGAATAAGATACATATAAGAACATCGAGCTAGAGTATGTTGGGACAAAGGAGTGGATTGCAGATATCTTCACCAAACCGCTTGCAAGGGAACCTTTCGATTATATGCAATATAAACTTGAAGTATTTTCTACCCCGTAGTGATTCACTCAGCATCATGCTTCACTGGACAGGGGGAGAGAAACAGAAGTCTTGAAGAAGTTCAAATAATGAAGCTTTTGAATGCTTTTCATATATACATCAAAGAATTACATGAGGAAGCACCATGAAGAGAAAAGTATGTAGAGTTAGCAGAGGCTTGTAGATAGGGGGAGCAGCTCCGGATGAGGAGTATCGTTTTCCATTGATTTCAAAGGGGGAGAGATAAAGAGTAAGGCATGGAGAGATAGAGGCCTGCAGTCAGGGAGAGCAATAATCACTGGGAGAGAATGATCATAAGGATTGCCATGCCTAAGTGTTGCCATCAATGCTAAAAGGGGAGATTTTTGGATAGTGTTTTGTTGGTTGTCATTGATTTCAACCCTTGGAGATTGATCTTGAAGAATGATGTCAACCCTTAGAGATCGTTGTCAATCCTTGAACAATTCTAGTTTCATATTTTGGTAGCCCTGACAATGTGGTATTGGTACCCAAATTTGAATAAGGAATATGGACATGAAGGACTGTGTAAATGCAGGCATGACCCTCATAAATGGATAGTACTTGTCGTGTTGTTTCTGGTGATATGTGGAATGCCAAGTCATTCCTCACGGTTAGGTAGATATGTCCTTGTAAAGTTGGAAGCCCCAAAGAGTGGACAAGAAGCCTCTAATTTGTTATAAGTCTTGGTCAAAGGGGTAAAGTTGTTGTAACAAGAAAACCCTAGAAGCCCTAAATTAAGGAGAGGATTTACCTAGCTCAAGTATATAAGCACCTCAAGGAGTCATTCACAAACACACTCATACACGTATTCATTACTTATCTTTCTTGTGATCTAGTGATCTTTTGCTAAGTTTGTAGCGTCATTTTCTGAGGTAGAAAAGAAGGGTTGACGAAGAAAATCTTGGAGTTACAACAAAACCCTAGTTTTTTAGGCATACACAAGTTGCAAGTCAATAAGGGAGCATATGTACGCAAGATGTAGTGAAGAAAAGGGCGTATATATGCGAGTTGTATAGGACAAAGTCACGTACATGAGAAAATCTCATGAAAATTTGAGTAGATGTTCGTACCAAGTCCCTAGAGTCTGAAACTAAAGTTACAGATCATCATCTTATTATTTCAGGTCAGCTTCAAAGGTATCGGTATGGTTGTATACTTATTTTGATGGTTACTTTTGGTCATGATATGGTGTATGGTTGTGGCATACTCGGTATGGTTGGTTTGGTATCTAGATATGGTATATCTTGGTTGTTTGGCTGAGTGAGGATCACTCTTATATCTGGTTCACCATATGGCATGGTTTTTATAATTATTATCCTTGATTTTATTGTATATGGTTGAGGCATATTCATGTTGTATGGTAGCATATGCATGAGGGGCATGCATTGGTTCTTTGAGATACTTCATTGATGATATGGTACAGATCTGCATATGGTTGATGATATGGTATATGGCACAGGTTGTACATGGTTGATGCTCTAGTTCATGATTACTATTCATTGTTGATGTATCTTTTGGTTCATGTTTGATGCATGAGATAGTATATATATTGGTATACATTTGATGAATGGTATGGTACAGGTGTTGGTTGATGAGCATATACAGGTTGATGATACAATGAGAGTGACAGAGTGACAGTGACAGAGATAGAGACAGAGTGACAGTGACAGTGGAAATGATAGTGGCATAGTTTGTGACAACAACTGTTGGTCTACATTTATATTATAAGGTGGTTGGATGGGGAAAGGATAGGTGGTTGTAGCCACCTTCTGGTTGTAGCCGGAGAACATAGGGGTTTGTATCCTCCTTCTGGTTAGAGCTAGAGAATTTGGGAGTTGGATCTTCCTTCAAGTTGTAGCCTAAGAAACTACGGGGTTAGAGCCTCCTTCCAGCAACAGTTGGAGAATAGGAAGTTGGTTCTTCTAGTGAATGTATTCTTTTGATATATAAGAAAATCATTCTGTGGTTTTCTCCCGTTTGGGTTTCCATGTAAATTCTAGTGTATTGTGTATCTATTGTGATGTGATGTTGTTTATGATTATATTGTTGATGATATATTGAATGCTAATGATAAACTGTTGAATATTGTTGGAGAATAAACTGTGGTTAAAAGTACTATTATTGTTCATTATTGATTCACCCCCCTCTCAGTAATCCAACATAAATAAATATCATGTCATAATAGTCATAAGGAAAATATCATGTAATAATAATTATAGGACAATTATTATGTAATGTAGTCATCACTATGTAATAATGATAAGTATATGTAATAATGATAAGTTGTGACCTTTGTCGGGTGAAGATCTGACTTTTCGGGGAGAACCACTTTTCTCGAAGCAATCGCAAGCTAGGGTTTGGACAATCGCAGCCATTGCAAAGGGAAGCATGAGCACCAGAGGAGGGGGCAAGGGTACCCCCTCAAACAAATAGATAGTGGTAGACAGAGGGAAAGGGCCAAGGAGTGTAGTATTCAAGGCACCAGTGACATGCACCTCGGGATCAAACCCTGGAATAGGTCAGGAAAGAAACAAGGGGAAAAGTGAATGCAGGGAAGAGGAAGCAAGAGAAACTCAAAACGAGATGCAAGACATAACAAAGACCAATCGGACTGAAGGGAGTAACCCATGCAAACCCAAATCAACATTGATACCCAAGGTGGTATTGGAGGATCCGCAGATGAAACTCTACAGGGATCAGATGAAGGCACATGCGCTAATATGCAAATTTATGGGATTATGGCCCACCGAAAAAGTGTTGCGCAACTGGATCAAATATCAATGGAAGCCAAATGGGGAAGTGGAGCTCCATTTGGGCTCGAAAGGTTTCTTCACATCGGTATTCATAAACCTGGAGGATAGAGACAGAGTATTTGAAGGAGGGCCATACTTCCATGCATTAGCAGGACTGTACATGCAGCCATGGAAGGAGAATTTCTCCCTAGAAAAAGAGACCTTCAAAAAGGTACTGGTCTGGCTGAGACTCTACTCCATACCCTTAGACTATTGGTTACCTTCCACTTTCGAAGCAATAGGGAATAAAGTGGGGAAATATATAAAGACCGTAGAAGCCACCTTGAAAGGGAGATACACATCCTACACAAGAATATGCATAGAGATGGATGTGTCGGGAGCACTCCCAGAAGCGATATGTCTCGAATTCAGGGATGAGGAATGGATCCAAAACATCGATTATGAAAAAATCCCCTTCCGATGCAGAAGATGCCACGAACATGGCCACCTGATCAGGGAATTCCCTCTTAATAAAAAGAAGGAAATGGAAAATTCCAAACCACGACAAGATGAGGATGGATTTGTTAAACCAAACCCCAGAAGTAGAGCCAACAAAAAGCAGAGAAAAGCCCAGGCAGGAAATAACCCAGAAGTCTGGTTGAGCCCAGAAGGAAGGGATAAAACCAATCAAGGGGCAAAGGCCAAGAAGGATACAACAATAGCTCAGAAATTTCGAGAACAAATACCAAACGAGCCCACCGACCGACCTAACAACCAGAATGAACAAGGAAGTTGTGCAACTCGGATGGAAGGAGAAATTAGAGACGACAACACCCCCATGCAAGACGCAGAGGGAGAAGTGGAAATGGCGTTGAGTGAAGTAGGCATGGAAGATCCAGAACTCAAAGACCTAGTGGAAAGGGAAGGGATAGACCTCACGAACATACTGGAGAATGGAAAAGACAGGGAGTAGACAATGTACCAACATAGCAACTAGACCGCATCCAGTACATGTTCCTCCTAAGGGAGGAAGCTAAAGCTAGAGGCCTAAAGCGAGCACACGGGGAGATTGGACACCTAGGAGTCAAAGTCAGTGAGGTACAACCACAACTCTCACCCAAACAGACGCAGAGGAAAAAAGGCAGTAAATCCAATAATGTAGCCCTGCAGGAGCTTGGAGCGCTACTAATAAACTCAGGTAAGATAAAAAAACTCTTCCCCAACTCCCCCCCGCATGTTTAAATGAAGGTTATAACTTGGAATATAAGAGGCATAAACAGCCCAAGAAAGCAATGAATCCTTAGGAGTAGACTAAAACAGGAACAACTGGATCTCTGCTTTATCCAAGAGACCAAGTGTAATACAGAAAGAATGGAAACAATCAGTCAACAACAATGGCGCAAGTACAAGATGGTGGTCATTGGAGGCCACCAAATGGTAGGAGGCATCCTCACCCTATGGAACCCACAAGTACTAAGCCTAATAGCAGCGGAAGCGACAAGGCATACCCTTACGGTCCGCATGCAAATCATTGGAAACACAGAGGAGATTTTATTCACTAATGTGTATGGACCCCGGGTGCTAGAGGATAGGAGAGGAATGCTAACAATCTAGCAGATCTCAAAAACCGAGCCAACAACCTCCATTGGATCCTAGCTAGGGATTTCAACATCATCACGTCACTTGCAGATAAAAAAGGAGGGACAAGAAGATTGGATAGAGATGCGGAGGAATTCTCAAAATTCATAAACACAGCGGAAATGGTAGATATGAAAACAAAAAATGGCCATTTCACCTAGAATAATAAGTGAATGAGCCAGCAACAAGACTCGACAGATTCCTAGTGTCAAAGTCAGTCATTATGCAAGGATAACATTAGACTACAACATCCTCCCATGGGGGGGATCTAATCATTGGCCAGTGCAACTAGAAGCAGGCTTCCAGACCACACCAAAGAATAGACCCTTCAAATTCGAGAAATTCTGGATGGAACACCCAACTTTCAAGGAAAATATCAAATAGTGGTGGAGTGAAAAGCAACCAGAGCAAGGGACAAGGATGTTCAAACTCTACAAGAAACTAAAATATATCAAATACATGCTCAAGGAGTGGAACAAGGACACATTTGGGAATACAAACCAAGAGAAGAAAAAATGAAAAACTCCAGGAAACCTACATTTTGGAGGGATACAATGAGGAACGGAAAAAGGAGGAGATCCATATGACCCAGGAATGGGATGAAAGGTGCCAGTAGGAAGAAACTCTCTGGTGACAAAAGTCCTGGATCAGATGGCTAAAAGAGGGGGAAAGGAACACCAAGTTATTTCACAGAACAACCATGGTCAGAAGAGCCCATAACAAAATCTTGAAGATAAGGGACCCGAATGGAATAGAAAGAGAGTCCCATAAGGACATCGAAACAACTCTGGTAAACCACTTCCACGATATCACCCAGGAACCTAACCAAGATAGAATGGAGGCCATACAAAAGGTGACCCAGCATATCCCTTGCCTGGTAATAGCAGAAAAAAACAAAAACTTGATCAAGCCTATTGCGGAGGAAGAAATAGACCAAGCACTCTAGGAAATGCCCAATGGAAAATCCCCAGGCCCAGATGGGTTCATAGCGGAGTTCTTCAAAGCTTGTTGGGAAGTCGTCAAACAGGATGTCTACAAGGTACTGGAAGACTCTAGAAGGTCAGCCTCCATCCTGAAAGCACCAAATGCTACTATGATTACACTCATCCCCAAAGAAAATGAAGCCAAAACTCACGATCATTACAGACCAATAGCGTTGTGCAATGTGGTGTATAAGATAATTTCCAAGGTTATAGCCAACAGATTGAAACCACTACTACCCACACTGGTTTCGCAAGAGCAAGCAGGGTTCATAGAAGGAAGGCAAATAATGGACAATATTATCCAAGCCCATGAACTGATCCACACCTTGAAGCTTTAGAAAAGAGAGGGAATGATAATACAATTGGACTTAGCGAAAGCCTACAACAAAACCAACTAGCACTATATGGTCAGGACCCTGGAAGCCTTTGGCTTCACCCAGCACTAGATCCGATGGATAACCAACCTATTATCCACAACAAGCTTCACGATACTAGTAAACAGAGCCCCTGCCAAACCATACTGGCCCACGAGAGGCATCAGACAGGGAGACCCAGTGTCCCCCTTCTTATTCATCTTAATGATGGAAGGAATCAGTCGAAGCACAAAAAGAGCAACCGCAACAAGGGAAATAAAAGGTATCAAACCCTATGAGAATTGACCAACTTCCACACACCAACAGTTCATGGATGATACCTTACTTCATGGCATGCCCACAGTCAAGGAAGCGGAAGCCTACAAATGAATCTTAGACACGTTTGGGGAAGCCTCGGGAGCTGAGATAAGCCAGTCCAATTCAATGATCTTCTTCTTTAACACCAACCCAGCTATCCAAAGGAATTTAGCCAACATCCTAGGCTTTGAACGCAAAACCCTCCCAACCAAGTGCTTAGGCATCCCCCCTGACAGACAAATCCTACAAGATGTCAACGTCGAAAGGAATAGTCAAAAAGATACAAGACCGGGTAAACAATTGGACTTTCAGATCCCTCAACCTGGCAGGAAGACTTATCCTAACCAAGTCAGTTCTGCAAGCTATCCCAATGTTTATTATGTCATTTTTCCAAGCCCCCAAGGGAATTCTACAAAAAATAAGAACCATACAAAGGGAATTCCTATGGTGCGAGGTGGAAACAAGGAAAAAATGGGCATTGGTGGCTTGGGAGAAGGTGTGTAAGCCAAATATCAACGGAGGCCTTGGGCTACACAACCCACAAGTAACCAATGACGCCTATGGGGTGAAGCTTTGGTGGCGATGGGTCAAAGAAACGACCACGCCATGGGTTAACCTATGGATGGAAAATCATGCCTTGGATATTAGTAACCAGGACAAAATCTGCTTCAGAGGCACCAGGGAAGGTTCAACCATATGGAACTTAGCCTGGCGCAACAAGACCTAGATCCAGACACACAGCTTTTGGGAAATAAGGAATGGCAGAACCGCCAGATTCTAGGAGGATGCCTGGCAACAGAAACCCAGAATGGAACAACTGGGTTGGGAGGAACTCCAACAGGAGATAATGGCGCAAGGAAAAACCCGAGTTTACCATTACTGGAAACAAGAAGTAGCTCGCAACAACTGGAGAATCTGGAACACTCTCACCCCACAAAATAGAGACCAGACCGCAACAACAGTTAAAGAAGTGGAGGAGGAATTGCGGAGAAGGAAAATTGCAGTCATGGATGGAAATGACCAGCTGAGATGGGGGCACAAAGAAAGCGGGGAATTCAATCTTAAAGAAGTATGCCACTACATAAAAAACTAGGACCAAGAAGTCGCAACGCATCAATGGGACAAGCTCTGGAACAACCCCCAATGGCCAAAAATAAAAATATTCCAATGGCTAATACTACACAACCAAATCCTAACCTGGGAGAACCTAAAGAAGAGAGGTTTCATAGGCCCTTCAATATGTCACCTATGTGAAGAAAAGGAGGAAACAATGAACCATCTCTTGGATGAATGTCCCTACACAGCAGAATTATGGGACTGGGTGGCAGGCATTTTCCGTCAGTCTAATAGGATCAGAAGAAGTATTTCCACAACTATAAGCACTTGGAAGGAAAACTACAGCGACAATGAAGAGGTGAATCTTTGTTGGACCCTCACCCCCAGCATGATCATTTGGGCAATTTGGAAGGAACGAAACCGGTGCATCTTCAGAACACAAAGTTGGAAGGTTGGAAATATCACGGAAACAATAATAGCCATGACAAGGGAAACGGTATAGAGTCGCAACCTCCAAACAGGAGGAGCGCAACTCACTGATCGAGATCTCATAATTTTATAGGCTTTCCAAGTGAAAGGAAGACACAACCCCAATCAGGTGATACAGGTGCCGCAACTAAGTTTAGGCGAGCGCAACTGGAAACTGCCATCAGAGGGCTCCCTCAAGCTAAATTTCGACAAGGTGTCGCAGCGTAACCCAAGACAGATCGGTATGGGGAGAGTAATCAGGGACATTCAAGGAAGAATTATCCGACTATACACAGGAAGTTTGGGGAACTCAACAAACAATGGTGTGAAATTTGGAGCACTGGAGACAAGCCTAGAGATACTACAGAAGGAAGGAATGGAAAATGTAATAGTGAAAGGAGACTCCATGCTAGTCATTGACACAGTAAGGAAACTCCAAAACGGCACCAAAGTGGGAAAAATACAGAGGCACTGGCGCTTGGCGTACTATCTGTAGAAAATTCAGGAGAATTTGTAGACAAGGATCACAGTGGAGTTGCGTTGGGTCTGTCGATCAGCAAATGGACTTGCAGATAGAATTGTTAACGAAGGGGTCAACAAGGAAGGATCAGATTTGGATGCCACATGGATTAACATCCCAAGTGACCAGTTTCGGATAGACTATCCCCAACTAGCGGCAAAGGACTTGGCAGCAGAAGTATGGACGACCGCATCAAGGCTGGAGACACAGAATTAAACGAAGGGCAAGTAGGTTCCAGGCTGAATCTGATAGGCCACCTTTTAAACACGAGTTACAATGCAGATCAGAATCACACCACAAGAAGGGGTACAATACCAAGGTCTTGTCAATAGAAGGAAGTACAAGGGTTGGCCGTGGGAGAATGGAAAGGGTAAGTCGCAACCGGCAAAGGATGAAGACCAAAGGGATAGCCCAAGGGCAGGTATGGGTAAACCTCATCCATGCACAGGTCCCAAGGGAGGAAATGATTGGAGAGTAGCATGCAAGGAAAAATATTGGCGTTGGAACTGTTAGAAAAATAGGACCGCGGAGCAATAAAATAAAACAAATGCGGAAACAAAACACAAAAGATACACAATACAAGAGAGACACAGATTTACGTAGTTCACCCAGTGTGAGCTACGCCCACCAACAAATGAAGGGATACAACCTACAGCAAAACCTGTTGTAACTTCCTATTCTTTCTCTCAGAGTCTCCTATCTCAGAATACAATATTCGCCCTCAACCATAGCCGCAATACATTTCCCTCATAAAAGAGGGTTGCCTTCTAGGGCAAAAAACCCTAACATAATATCTACTATTAGATCTGCGACCTTATAATGAATGGTCAATATTTACAATGAAATTACAATATACTTTTACAAGGCAATTTTTCCTTCGGGGGCTTCGCCCCTGAACCCCCGCTTTCCCCCAGACCCCCCAGTCGGTGGGATAACCCCCCCCAGACCCCGTAGAGGGGGTACCCCCCTCTGCACTCCCCTGCGTGGAAGAGTGTACATACTTCTAGGGTGTAAATACTTCATGGGGTATAAACATGGTTGAAAGTAAAATACCTTTGAATCAGGAAGATAATCAGGCTCCATAACCAACAATCTCCCACTTGGAGACTGATCTCAACAACTCCACCGTTGTTGTATATGTTGGACTCTGAACCTTCTTGGACCTGGAAAATTTCTCATCTTCATCTTAATTCTTGAAGACCAACTGAAACTGAGCAGGAACTCAGTTTCTCTCTGGTTACTCCCTTTGTTAACATGTCTGCAGGATTTTGGCTAGTGTGTATCTTTTCCAACTTCAAATGTCCATCTTCCAAGGTGGATCGTATGAAGTGGTACCTCAATTGTATATGCTTAGTCTTCGAATGGAAGGCTGAGTTCTTTGCAAGATGAATTGCACTCTCACTGTCACAGTACAACCTGTTATTCTCCTGCTTCTTTCCCAATTCCTCCATAAACCTTTGTAACCAAATCATCTCTTTACTAGCCTCTATAGCAGCAACATACTCTACCTCTGTTGTTGAAAGTGCAACAACCTTTTGCAGTTTTGAAATCCAACTTACTGTTGTTC
>JASDQU011311278.1:20377-45462 GCA_032191745.1 Picea mariana
GAAACAAAACACAGAAGATACACAATACAAGAGAGACACATATTTACGTGGTTCACCCAGTGTGGGCTACATCCACCAGAGATATTGCCAGGTCCTTCCTTTATTATTATCCAGCAAATGAAGGGATACAACCTACAACAAAACCCTTTGTAACTTCCTCTTCTTTCTCTCACAGTCTCCTATCTCAGAATACAATATTCGCCCTCAACGATAGCCGCAATACATTTCCCTCATAAAAGAGGGTTGCCTTCTAGGGCAAAAAACCCTAACATAATTTCTACCATTAGATCTGCGACCTTATAATGAACGGCCCAGATTTACAATGAAATAACAATATACTTTTACAAGGCAATTTTTCCTTCGGGAGCTTCGCCCCCAAACCCTCGCTAGGGGCCCACTTGCCCCCAACCGGGGGGATAGCCCCCTCAAACCTCGCAGAGGGGGTACACCCCACACTCCCCCGCGTGGAAGAGTGTACATACTTCTGGGGTGTAAATACTTCATGGGGTATAAACATGACTGAAAGTAAAAGACCTATGAATTAGGAAGATAATCAGGCTCCACAACCAACAGGAATGAAGGCAGAGCTCCCAAACGCACACACTCAGAAACAGAGATAAATGATTGAAATATACGTCTTTACAGAAGATAAATGATTACCTGGAGAAGATCACTTCCGGGGAAACTCTATAAAAGAAGAAGCATCAGGGATAGCGATAGACCAACTAGCATCAATTCCATAGACCAGGAAGAGGAGAATAGTAGAAGCGAAAGAAATCACGACAGAAGCCATGGCTTTCAAGCAAAGATGGTAAGAACGAAGAACACCTAGAGTAAGAGGGGGGCCCAGGGGGAGGAACTCCCAACAAGCACCCAGAATACCACTAGGATGGAACAGGCGGCCAGAGAGTCCAAAGGCACCTTCCTCGAGCAGGTAGATACAAAGGGTAAAGAAGTCATGGAAAGATGGGCGCGGGAATTCAACACCAAGCGCCATGGCAAAGCCTGGGCGGAACTCATCCAAAAAGCAAATGGGATAAGGGACCCAAGGGCCACACAGCCCAGGAAAACCCTCTACCACAAAATGGTGGAGGAAGCTTGGTGTACAAAAATGATGATATGCAAGCTGAGAGCAGAAAAGAACGAGACCAGCAGGGTGGCAAACTAAGGCCACAAGAAGAAAATCATAGAAATCATGGGTCGCCTCAGAAATCATGGTCAGTATCTTTCAATCACATAATCCTCAGATTCTAATTTTGACAACTTTCCTTATGTAAATAATCTTTCTCTTGAGTCTGATTATGATTCTTATTCAGTGCACAATTTTGATTTTCCTTCTATTCCTAAAATAAAAATGTTTGGAAAAGAGCCCTCTCCTCTCAAACTTAAAGCACAAATTTCTTCACTCCAAAATCGACTCTCCTCCCTCACTCTAAGAGATTTTAGATTATCTCATAAACTTCACACTAATACTTATTCTCTTTAGCAACAACTTTCAATCCTCATGCATCCCAGCATGGTGAATATTGCTAGTTACTATCCAACTGATAAAGAATTTGAGATAATCGCTTCTTCTCATCCTTCGTTCAAATCAAAACCACTAAGAAAAACCAAAAAAATGAAGAACCAAAATTCCTATATCAAAGGAAAAGTTATGCTAATAAGCATCCAGTCCCAGTCAAAGATTACTTCTCGGATGAAGAAGATTGGACACAGCTCATTTCTAAGGAAATTTTAGAAAAGAGGATCAAGGAAAAAGAAGCAATGATAAAAGAAAATAAAACCTTGATATAACAAATATTGAACTCTAATATATCAGATAAAGCAGAGTTAGAAGAACTGAAAAAACAACTAGAAACAAGAAATAAATCAGGGATTAGAAGAATTGTTTGGTCCTCAAAACCATACTCAAACGATAGAAAAGGAAGCTCATTATTTGATACATGAAGACCAATCTGTAATGACTCTATATCATGAATACAAAGGATTCATTGATAGGATTATTATTACAGTCGACATCAAAGTCTTAGGTTATAATCCATATTATTTAGATACACAGCTTGATACTGGAGCCATGTGCTCATGTGCAAGATTTGGTGCAATACCTTAATACTATTGGCATCCTATCCAAACATATTTCGCAACTTTAAACAAAACAAAATACCAATCAAAGGTTTTGCTCCTAATTTTCCCTTGTATCTAAATGGAGTAAAAAAAATTGTAAACTTGTATAATTTTGATACAAGATCTGACATTTTGCTTGGGCATGACTTTGTCAACAATTATCTACCTGTGACAGTAGGGACTCAAGAAATCACCTTCATTGTCCAAGGTAAGCTAGTCATTGTACCAAGCAAAGAAGCTTATGAAAATAGAGTGCAAGACAGAATTCCTAGTACTAATGAGATTTTTGAAATCTGTGTTCAAAAGTTGGCTAAATTAAAAAATATAGTCAAACATGTTGATATACATGGATTACAAATAATTCATGATATTAAACAAAAGATAGAAACTAAATGCACATCAGATTATCCGGATTCATTATGGATGTGAGAGTAGTACTTTGTAGACCTGCCCTATTGTGAAGGAGATGCAGACATGCCACAGAAAGCATTAGCCAATCATATGCCACCATCAGAATTATAATACTACAAAACAAATATTGTTGAACTACTGAAAAGAAAACTTATAGAACCTAGCCGAAGTCCATGTGCTAGTCCATCATTCTATGTAAACAAGCATTATGAACAAAAGAGGGGTAAACCTAGAATGGTAATTAATTACAGAGCCCTCAATAAAGCACTTCTGCCAATAAGATATATGCTTCCCTCTAAAGATACATTATTTTTTGAAATAGGTAGCAACAATGTGTTTAGCAAATTCGATCTAATAAGTGGATTATGGTATAATTTAAGTTGTCAATAAATCTTTGCGAATGTTTTTTATCCAGAATGACCTCTGGAAATTATGGCAATGCTTTTAAAACATGTTCTTGCATTTCAATTCTACCTTGAGACAAAATCAAACCAAGATATTTTATTCTGGTTTGGAAAATTCTAGCTTAGTTTTGCTAAGTGCAATTCCATGCTTGAAGATTCTGTCATAAACCTTTTCTAGGTGTCGCTTATGTTGGGCCATATCTACAAAAAATATAAGCAAATCATCAATATATATAATAACAAAATCAAGATCCTTGAAGACATCTTACATCCTCTTCTGGAATTCAAATGGAGCATTCTCAATACCATATAGCATGACTCGCCATTGATATTGTCCATGTGGAACCACAAATGCAATTTTGAATCTATCCTTTGGCGTGATTCCAATCTTCCATAATCCACTTTTTAGATTGAATTTTATAAACACATTGTTGCTGCATATTTTTGAATATGTCCTTCGGTGTGATTCCAATCTACCATAATCCACTTTTTAGATTGAATTTGCTAAACACATTGTTGTTTCCTATTTTAGAAACTAATGTATCTTTAGAGGGAAGTGGATATCTTATTGGCATAAGTGCAGTATATATATATATAGTCTCAGGAGGTTTTCATCATAGAAATTTTTTAACATTTCCCCAATTTTTTATTTTTGTTTATTTATGTTTGAGATTATCAATCTGAATTGAAAGTAGTATTAAATCCAGATGGTGTCCTTGAAGTTGGAAAGTGAATTCCTCTTTCAACAATGGATTTTTGTATAACTTGAGCATGTGTCCATTAACCAAAATATGTGTTGTTTCTTCATCCATTATTATTATCTTCACTGATCCATTATCATAGCAAGTATCAATTTCATATGGACTTTGCCACCTTTTTCTTAATTTTCCTTTGAAATCCTTAAACCTTAAAACATATAGCAAAGCTCAATCTCTTGTCTTGAACCTTTTTGCCTTTATGTATTTGTCGTGCCATTCGATTCCTTGTTGTTGGATTATTTCTATTCGAGGGGATTCTAGTGGCTGATTTTCTCGTTGTAATACATTGAATGTTACAGCCATAAGGCTGATAAAATTTGTTGCAGACAAGTGTTTACAACAACCTTATATTTGTGCTAAGAGTTTTGGTTCTTCATCTTGAGTTTACCTAGTCAAAAGCTAGTCTTTCTCTTGTATTTTCTATTTGATCTTGAGCACATATTGAGCAGCTTATACTATCTTTTTCTTGATGATATATATTGTCACCTATTGCTGCAAATTAGGGATAGCAATCTTAACTTTATGATCCAACTAAAATATATTGTTGCAAGGTGTGTTTTCTTGTGTCTCGAGCAGGTACAATCATCCAAAAAAGCACTATACTTGTGGGGAAGCCTTTACTTGAATTACAAGGCATCTCTCCCTACCCTTATTTCCATTTAGACTTGACCTAAAGGGGGGCTCCATTTCCACTCCCTTCCATCTCTGTCTCAATCCCCCTAGGATCACCAAGATCGCCTCCCTAGAGTGACCTAGTCACCTTTGAAGTGTGGGACCTACATCAAGGTGACATTAGGTGTAGGATTCACATAGTTATAGCATTTGTTCCGTGGTTGGGTCGGGATTTTCCCAACCTACAACTTGTGTCATAACATTTTGGCATCGTTTCCAGGGAGGATTTTGAATCCTCTTCATACCTTAAC
This sequence comes from Picea mariana, assembly GCA_032191745.1. Classification (NCBI taxonomy): domain Eukaryota; kingdom Viridiplantae; phylum Streptophyta; class Pinopsida; order Pinales; family Pinaceae; genus Picea; species Picea mariana. The sequence continues at coordinate 24,998 of JASDQU011311278.1, forward strand.
AATACTTTGGTAAGCTATTCCAAAGCCTTTACCTTAGATTACCTGGTGACTCCACCCAAGGGACGTTCCCTTTTCCACCTTATCGACAAAATCATTCCTAAAAAAGGGGTTGTCTGGCAACTCCACCATGCCACCAAAGAAGTGTGCAACCAACAAACCCTCTAGGGGTTGTAAAGCACCACCCAAGGGGCCTAGTCTCCCATCCCTCACAATTGTTCTTCTACCTCTCCTAGTCCTCCATCCTCACCTGATATTTCCACACCTCCTCCTTCACCCATACCCTCCCCACCGAGCGTTACTTGGAGCCTACAAAACAAAGAGGCACACAAACCTTTGTACATAACAAATATTTCTGGATCCCCTCATAAGGTCACAAAGGAATTCAAAGAGTGGTTGCCCACCTTTTCAAGAAAATACCTTATTGAACCAGAAGATCACTTGTATCTTGTCCTACATAGTTTGGAATCACGTGACCAACATGATGATATCTTGATGAAAATTTTCTCTTATACTTTTGTCAGGAAGGCCAAGGATTGGTTTGACAACATTCTCCCAGGAATAATCATAAATTGGAACCTCTTTCATGAAATTTTCACCAAAATATTCTAGAAAAAGAGAGATTACAAATCCTTGTGTAATCAGCTCCACAACTGCAGAATAAAAATGAGGGAAGACATAAGGGATTTCAATTATAGGTTCAACAACCTCGTAAGATGTTTTCCCCAAGAGTTGAAACCTCCTCCAATTGTCATTCTCAGGCTATACTTATCAACTATGAAAGATCCATATGGGGGCCTAGTTAGAGAATGCCCTACTACTCTATTTAAATCCTAGGAGAGAGCCTATGAAATAGAAGAAAACATGGCTACTTCTCTCATACAAGGAGGAGAGAAACCCAAGGGGACTCCTCGGATCAATCATATTAATGACTTTCTTTCACCAGAACTACCCGCATATGTCAAAATTTACCTACAAGAGGAGCGAGAAAAAGAAGTTGAAAGGGAAGCTTGTCTCATGATCAACCATTTAGAAGAAGAAGAGAGAGAGAGAGACAACACTGGAAAAAATACCTCACCCACTAGATGAGATCCTGGAATTAGAAAAGAAGCAAGCCACAGAGTTGGCCGAAGTGAAATTCTCACAATACTTCCAGCAAATGTTTGCAGAACCTCTGGATGAAACAGAGTGTGAGACCAACAAAGGTAAAGAGCAAGTGTCTATCCAAGACAATGTCAAAACTAAGAATATTGTAGTTCATGACAATGTAAATCATCAGGTTCTCGAAGAAGGAATAGATAGCATGTTTATTGTGGTGGATTCCCCTTTCATAGATGAAGAAAGAAAGGAAGGGTCTTGGAGCTTGGATTTTGATGGTGCACACTCAAGTATGGGCTTGGGTGCAGGAATAGTCTTAAGGTCGCCCGATAACAAGACCACGCTTTTTTCATATAAACTTAAGTTCGACTACACAAATAACATTGTTGAGTATGCGACCCTTATCCTAGGAATCAACCTGGCCATCGATATGAACATCAAGAGCCTACATGTAAAAGGGGATTCTGACCTAATTGTTTCACAAGTCAATAAGAAGTTTTTTGCAAAAAATCCGAGGTTAAAACAATATATAGATGCTATATGGGATGCCATAAAAGGGTTTGACAACTTTTCCATTGAGGCCATCCCTGGGGAAGAAAATCATTTGGCAAAAAGTCTTGCCATATTCGCTTAAAACTTACAAATTTCCAAAGAAATTGGCTTTTACAAGGTGGAAATCAACTTTAGACCCTCATTGTCTGACAACTTGGAACATTGGCATTTTTTTGAAAATGGAAGTCAACTTATCTGCTTTCTACAAAATGAGGGAGAATTCTCTAAAGCCCAAATAAACTTGTTGGTTGAGAAGGAAAACATCGAGATCATCGATATAGTCGACGAGCCCCTTCCCAAAGGAATTGTTCCTTAAGAAAACCTCTTTGACCAAAATGATATGTATAAAAGGAAACCTTCCAACAAAATCAATGACAAGATTATTGAATGCAACATTGGAACTGAAGAATCCCCAAAGTTGATCAAATTTGTTAAAGGAATGACAGTTGATGAGAGGGAAAAGCTAACTACACTTTAAGAGAGTTCAAGGATGTTTTCGCTTGGTCTTATGAAGATCTAAAATCCTACTGGGAAGATGTTATACAACATGCCATTCTCCTCATTGATGGCGCAAAACCTTTCAGACAAAATCTCAAACAAAGGAACCCAAAGGTTGCCCCGCAAGTACAGAAAGAGTTACAAAATATGGTTGAGGCAGGAATAATTGAACTGATTAGATATTCATCATGGGTTTCCAATCCGGTCATTGTAAGGAAGAAGACTAGTGAAATTAGGATATGTGTGGATTTCAGAAACTTAAACCAAGCCTCACTAAATGACAATTATCCATTACCAAATATGGAATATCTTTTGCAAAGGGTATGTAACGGCCCCGTCGTTACGTCAACCAAACGAAGTACATGGTAATTTTTTTTCTTTTGTTTAGCATTAGGATATTAAACTCGTTACAACATAATAACAACATACATCATCGTAGTTGAAATGAAACATAAGCATTGCATTAGCATAACTAAAAGCGGCACAAATCAACACTTAAACAGTGACTCAATCAACGCATCATCATAACTAACAACGACACAATCAACACATCACAATCGACTGAAGCAATATACAATTGAATGATCAACCATGTCACTGAGCATTAAAATAACTACCTGCCCAACCTATCATGCATGGTTAGGACCTCCATGACACATAAGCAACGCTCAAGCCCAAGATTCATCCAGTTAATTTTGACCACTTAAGCTCTCAGGGATGGCGACTGTTCTGAGGAACAAGGAGGTGTCTAAATCCCACTAACACAATCAAGTCGAAATCCAACTAGCTCAATCAATCATCATCATTATTATTCATGGCACAAGAGAAATCTAAATACTCAATCATTCATACATCGATATTATTCATGGCGCAAGAGAAACCTACTTTATTTTAAACGACGCAAGATATTATAAATGCTTAATCAATCATATATCCACATTATTCTAATGGCGCAAGAGTAATCAACTTTACTTTAAATCAATCATGCATCTTATTGATTAGTTATTCAGGTGCGATAAGATTATATTACAATATACATCAATTTAATGGACGCAATCAGATCTCTATGAAGCATTCCACAATAAACATGTATCATAAGCTTCTATCAATCAAGAGGTCTATGACCATCCCGTTTATTATTATTATTATTATTCATTAGTCAAATTTTAGACATGCACCAATATATAAAATAACAACATCAAGTAATGTTAGCAACGACATTATCCCAACCTCATGTCAACAAGTTAAGGTCAATCTACACTATCCAACAATACTTAACAGGTAATTTGTCTAACTTTCTCTACATCTCGTCAAGAATTAATTACTATGTTAATTTGTGCCNCCAATATATAAAATAACAACATCAAGTAATGTTAGCAACGACATTATCCCAACCTCATGTCAACAAGTTAAGGTCAATCTACACTATCCAACAATACTTAACAGGTAATTTGTCTAACTTTCTCTACATCTCGTCAAGAATTAATTACTATGTTAATTTGTGCTACTAAGATTTTCCCTTGATGAAGCTTCAACAAGTGTCACTCAAAGTTGTAATTCCACCCAAGTTAGATAACACTAGCATCATCGTAAGTTAGGGAACTAGAATGTTGTGCAGTACTTCCTCGTCCTCCACCCCTACTTCAATAAGTAATCTTAAACAATTTTGATGCGATAAAAAATTTTCTAAAAGTAAAATTTCAATTTCTTTTTACCTCTAGTTATAGCATCTTATAAAAGACTCTCTTAGGTATTCTACCAAAACAAGTCCATGGGAAATTGAACAATAATGAAAACAATTAGTCATGCAAGCATAATTTACAATTATGAATTATTTATCAATATCTAAGCATGCTTAGAAGGCAGCTTGATAATATCACATAAGTCATTATTGGAGGTTAATAAGGATAGAATTTAAAACGAAAACTTGAGTAACATCCATAATTAGGAATTTCTTATCAATATTTAGAATCTGCGTAGAAGACAGTTTCCGAAAATCACACCCATCATTATTAATGTTGATAAAGATAGAATTTAAGAAAAAAGAAAACTGGGGACATCTATAAATCGATTTCCTCATCAATGTTGCAGGTCTGCGTGGAAGACAATCTCTACAAAGATCACAACAGTCTTTATTAAATTTTAATAATGATAGAAATAAAAATGAAAATTGGGGACTTCTCTAAATCGATTTCCTCATCAAAGTGGAGGTCTGCGTAGAAAAGGATAGGAAAAACAAGGGCGTCTCTAAAAGAGCAGCACCACTAAGACTGGAAGGCAACAGCAAAATAAGGGCCATGTACAGGGTTCAAGATCTCCATCAGGGTTATAAGTTATCCTAAATATCATTAAGTCTTGTTAAGGCACATGTGAGTGAAGATGAAATTCGCACTGCTAAGAAGAATTTGCAAATTCTAAGGCCAAGCGCAAGGAGTTCACACAAGCAAACAAAGGAAGGTGCATTGAGCAAGGCTCAAATCTGTCAGGGGAGTGGGTGATATAAGGGGCGCTCTGAGCCAAGCCCGAACTCTGTCCAGGTAAGCTAAGAGAGGGGATGCCATTAAATGACAGAAAGGTCGGAGAAGAAATTCGCCAAGAAAAAAAAAATTCACAACCAATTCTCTTAAAACTCAATCGAAGGGATCTCACCAAGAGAGCCAAAAGAAAAAAACGAAATTGTGTCCAGCAAAGATCCAATTCCTTTAACCTCAGAGCGTGGGAAATTCGCCCCAAAAAAAATGAAGATTAAGCAGTGATCCACATTCTTTTCAAAACGCATATCAACAGCAGTTTGAATTCATAATTCCCATTCGCATTCTGACATCCTGAATGCATCCATTAGAAAATAAAAATAAAACTAATGATTAAATTTCAATTTTGTAATGCATGCCAATGGCAGCGACCACTGAAGTTCGAAATCTATGCTCAAATATAACGTCTATTATCAACAGTTAATTATTCTAAATTTCAACATCAAGAAACTTGCCAATTGATGTCAGAGGTATAGTATAGTGACGACAGATTCTATTCTAAACTGAATATACATACAACTCAATAATTTACAATTATAATTCTCAATAAAATACTGTGACCGACGATGAAGAATTCTGAAGCTGAAGACGTTCTTCTGCAATAGCGTTGCTTTCGATCTCCCACTTTCTAACGGTTGAGACTTCACTGGTAGCTCACATCCAATGCTAGGGGTACTCTTCTTCCCCCTTATCCCCCGAGCCACAAAGGGGCCACGCACACACACAACCAGAAATCCTCTAGCTCCCATCTCGCCTCGCAAGGTAGAGCCACCACTCTCTCTCAAACTGGGTATCACAACTCTCACAAGTAAAACCAGTCAAAAATTATGCAGCGTAACTTTACTCATAACCTGTCTGATCCATTGTTCATCTCAGCCATTTGTTTTATAGAATTTTCCCATAACTCATCCCCACTTGCACAATTAATTCGCTTTTTAATTAAAATAATTTAGAATTATCTCCCCCTTACACTTGTCACCCTTTCCCCAATTTGCACAGTTAAATCCACATTTTATTTTAATAAAAATCAATTTCTCTCACCTTTCCTAAAATCACTCCTTAAATTAATCCTAGTTGTCTCTTTATTCCCCTAATTCCAATTAATTATTGACGCCTTACTAAATCTGAGTTGAGTTAAAATCAAAATCTTCTCCTAGTTAGACTAGTGTTAACTAGACTCTAGATCTCTTTCTATGCGTACCCATTCCTTTAGTTTTATTCCATTCTTACCTTAAAATCTAATTCGGTAATTACGTGCACATATGTGTATTAAATCAATCTTTAGATTTATTTTATTTTCCTTGATTTCTTATATTGATTTGCTCCATCCCCTCATTATTTAATTTATAAATTTAGTTTTTAGTCTTCTTATTAACTTAGACTTAGGATTAATTAAATTTTATTTGCAAAGGCTTAAACTCTTATAGGGATTATAATTAATAAATTCAATCCTTAATTAATTGATCTGGCAGTGTTCAAGATTTTACAAGGTTGATTATTCGCTCAGGGTTTTCTAGGCCACCTAGGTTCATTGACTCAAATTTTATTTATGTGATGTGCCCTTCAAACGCACTCTGTGCTCCAAGGCTGCCACTTGCCTTTGATTCAATTTTTAATTACGCAACATACCCTTCAAGACGCACTATGTGCTCCAAAGGTGCAATTCGCCTTTGACTGGTTTTGGTTGTTGTCCAACCCTTGGAGTCAGCACTCCATTCAGACGACCTTGTGAGAGACTAAGGGCTTCTAAGGAATAAGGATCATGCCTTATTCCACGCTTCTTAGAAATATTTGTGAACGACTGTCTCAGTCTTCCCTCACGACATCGTGGACCTCTCGAACTAGGTAATCGTTAACCTACAATTTGAGCCACAGCGGTAATGCTAGTAGACTATGACAGGGACGTTGCCACACCTCTCCCTCAATATATGGTCTATGTGCATGGCCCTGTTACTCCTTATGTGATTCATATTAGCAAGCAATCGTCAGCCTGCATCCATCAACAAAACATTGTCAATGATCCATAAACAACATCATAATATAATCGATCATATGTCACATATGCATAAATTAAATACTCAAACCAATACAATCCACTCCCTGACTCAATCTGGAGTCCAAGGAGGTCCATTGATACCATCGGCATCCTCCATCTGTCAAGTGTCTTGCACACTTAGGGGAAACTCGTCAATAGCATATGTCAATACATAAATAGCAAACAACATAAATCATAATCCATCAACATCATCATAAGAATCCATAAGCGAAACAGATAACCATATACTATAGTTGGATCACTTGCATGCAAGTGTCCTCAAAAAATAAGTCAATAACATGTGCTCGCAAGAGTAGGATGTTACATACACCCTCTCTCGTTTTAAACTTCGTCCTGAAGTTGTACAGTATATAAATGCAGTAAATAAATCATCTAACAAGATCTATATGTCTAACTATCAAATAAATATGGAAATTGTTGGCGCATATCATATGCGTCCTCCCAGGTAGTCGAGTGTGGACTATAACTATCCCACTGGACCTTGACCTAATCGTTTGTTCAACGCCCTAGCTGTCAAATGCGATGGTCTAGAATGTGGATTGGCTTCGCCATGAGTGCACCCTCGTCCGACACTTGCAAAAAACTCATGTCAATCACATGTGTAAGATCACTAACACAATGTCTCAAAACAGATACATGAAAAACATCGTGCATACGCCTCAAAGAATCAGGCAAGGCTAGTGGATAGGCCATGGGCCCCTTCCAACTTTGAAGGGTCCCAGAACCCTAGGAGAGAGTTTAGTACCATTTCCGAACTTGATCGAACTCTTGTGCAGTTTCACCCGCATAACTCGATCGCCAACTTCATAATTGCGGTCAACGCGATGCACATCAGCATAACTTTCATGTCGATCTTGCGCTTCTTTAATCCTTGTCTTATCTCTTGCATTTGTTCTTTCATTTCTTGGATCGCTTCTGGCCCTACTAGGACCCTATCCTCAATTCAATCATAGCTCAATGGCGTGCGACACGGTCGCTCATAAAGAAACTCAAATGGTGCCATCTTAATGGTACTTTGATAGTTTTTGTTGTATGCAAACTCTACCATTGGCAATAACTCTTCCCAACACTTATGTTGGTCCATCACGTACATACGAAACATATCTTCCAAAACTGGGTTCGTTCTTTCTGTCTACCTGTCTGTCTCAAGGTGATATGTCATACTAAAGTTCAGTTGTGTTCCCAAGGCCGCTTGGAAACTGGTTGAAGACATCAATAAAATCTCTCGCCCTAAAGATAAGAAAGCCTTGCAATTCTTCTTCGGCCAGATTAACTTTATCAGGAGATTCGTCCAAAACTTTGCCGAAATCGTTAAACCCCTTAACAAGTCACTAAATAAGGACACTTGTTTTGAATGGGAAAGTGAAGGTAGGCTATCTTTCGAAAGTATTAAGGAGGCAATAATTGTCACGCATGTCTTGGTCAGCCTGAACTTCTCCAGGGACTTCATCATTTTCTCCTTTGCTTCAAAGGATACCATCACATTTGTGTTGTTACAAAAGAATGATCAAGGGGATGAACAACCAATAGATTTCATGAGCAAGAATCTTAGGGACTCATAACTGAATTACACCATCATGGAAAAACAAACTTATACTCTAGTCAAGTCTCTCAATCACTTTCGAATCTACGTGGGATACAATAAGATCAAAGCATGTGTCCCTGACCCCCCTGTGAAGGATGTGTTATCACAACAAGATTCCTTGGATCAAGGGGAAAGTGGGCGTAACAAATACAGGAATATGATTTGGAAATCACTCCAACTAAGATAATTAAAGGACAAGGGTTGGATAAAATGATGACAGAAAGCAGGAAGATGAGGCGAGACGAAATGTCATCACAGCTAGGGCCTAAACCCTAGCCGCCTCGCTCTGGTTTTCGATTGCAGGGGCGCGGACTGCAGCAGCCGATCAGCTTTCTTTGCATCTAGGGCCGCGGATCGGCGTCAAAGCGTTCCTCCAGTGTTTCGCCTGCTTTTCCCAAGTTTTTTGCATACGTTTTGGAGCAGTGGTCTGCCTCTGTGACTTGCTCCGTCCTTTTGTTTGCTAGAGGTCGCCGCCCTGCTACGAGGGCCCAGATCCATTTGTCGAGATGGAAAAAGATCCTTTGGAAACATTCAAAGCGTTAGTCCGCTCGGCAGGATCTAAATCCAAGCCTTCTCTTTCATCTAAGTTTGTTAAGAAGATGGAGGAGATCCCTTCTCTGGAGCTATCCCCAGAGGGGCCTTGCAATCTTGCCCTCCTTCTAGCAAAAAAGGCCCTCATCGGAAAGTTTACGGGGTTATGGATCAGCCCCAAAACGGTGGAGGCATGGATTGATGATCATTGGAAGTCGCTGATACAGGGAAACGTTTCTCTGTGCGCAGTAGGCAGGGGTTTTTTTGTCTTCAGTTTCTCGAGGGCAAAGGACCGTGACCTAGTTTTCATATCTGGACCCTATTTCATGGGGTCGAGAGAGTTGTTCTTAGCCCCCTGGACTCTTGACTTCAATCCAGGAGCCGAGATCACCGCGGCCCCTATTTGGGTTAGGCTGCCTCATCTCCCCTTGCATCTCTGGGGAAAAAACTCTCTAGAGGACATTGGAGATAAGCTTGGGCGCTTCCTGGACAGTGCGGAGCCGAAAGGGGATCAGTTTACCTGCGCTCGTATTTGCGTTGAGGTTAACCTCGAGAAAGGACTCCCGGAAGCCATTAAGCTCTCCCTGGGGGAATGGTGCCATATCCAAGAGATGGATTACGAGCAGATTCCTTTTAAGTGCCTCTGGTGCCATGCCTACGGTCATTTCGCAAAAAGCTACCCCAAAGCCTCTGAGGAGCCGGGACCAATCAAAGAAGATGAGTTTCAGCCAGTAACTAACCGACAAAGGCAGCCAAGGCGAAAGGATTCACTACCCCAGGCTCCGAAGGCCACTCATTCAGCAAAGGCAACTCTAGAAAATAAAAACAGCTTTGAGGCACTGAAGGAAGATGAAGCCCAAGAACCAGAAGCAACAGCAGTTAAGGAAGACCCTCCGGCAGATGGAAGCCTTCCGGATTCCACTTCCCCAGAATCAATAGCAGCGAGAGAAATTCGGGCTTCAGATCCGGAACCCTCTGCCCCTGCAGATCTGGTTGTTTCAGTCCCCTCTAGCAGCTCTGTGAAAACTTCTAAACCTGAAGACAATTCAGTTCCGTCTCCACCCCTTACCCGAGGGCGAAGGACCAACAAAGCGTGCAGAGAAAAGGAGGCAGCCTCCAACATTTCTTTAGGTTCTCAGAAAAAGCTGGATCTCTACTTTAAGGGGAAAATTTCATCCCCCTTGGTTTAATGCTCTGCTTATGTCTTCTACTGTGCTCACAGTTTGTGAGAATCTACTCATGTACGCATTTTTTGTCATTTTCTCGAATTATCTCAAGAAGCAGATGGGATTGGTCCCCCAAGACATTCACAAGAAGGTTGGCAGCACTGTTAGAGGTCACCAACCTTCTTCAGATTTGTAACTTTCTGATTCTGGCTCGCCAGAATGCCACTAAATGCAACATAGCCGTTCTCGTCAAAAAAAAAATGATGAAAGAAAGCAACCAAGAAGCCATAGAGGTAGGAAAAAAGGAGCAAGTCAACATCATCGTAAGTGAGATTGAAAACAATGAATGGTATGCAAACCTCATTTATTACCTAAAAAACGTCACATGCCCTGATCATTTGGTGGAGTATAAAATAAGAGCCTTGAGACTCAAAGCCATGAAGTATTACCTAACATAAGAGGGTCTCGGGTGGAGAAACCTAGATGGGGTAATTCTTAGGTGTATTGATAAAGAAGAATCTAATAAATTAGTCACAGAACTCCACGCAGAACATTGTGGAGATCATTTTGCAACACTCGCTACGGCCCATAAGATTTTAAGAGCATGGTACTATTGGCCTACTATATTCTTCCAACACACATCGATATGTTAGAGCTTGTCAGTCGTGTCATTTTTTTACCAGCAAGCAGCGCCTCCCTGCCCTTCCACTTAAGTCGATAATAGTAGAAGCACCCTTTCAACAATGGGGAATGGATTTAATTGGTGAATTCAGAGACAATTCTAGTAACGGATATCGATGGATTTTGACCACCATTGATTACTTCACCATTTGGGTGGAAGCTATCCCAACCAAGAAAGCAATGGAAGAAGTCGTAATGAAGTTCCTTGAGGAGAATATTATTACTAAATTTGGTTTCCCTTCTAAGATAACCACCGACAACACCAAAGCCTTTAGCTCAGTAACGCTCAATGAGTTTTGTTTCAAGTATGGAATCTTTTTATCATACTCTTCAAATTATTATCTGCAAGGGAAGGGATTGGCAGAATCCAGCAAAAAAAACATCATGAACATTGTGAAAAAGATTGTTGGGGAGAAAAAGAATATTTGGGACAGCAAGATCAAGTATGACTTGTGGGATGAACACATAACCACCAAGAATTCCACCAGAAATACTCCTTTTGAGTTGGTGTATGGATTTGAGGCTTGCTTGCCTATAAATATCCAAATTCCAACACTACAAATAGCCCAACAATTCAGTACATATAAGGAAGCATTGCAAGGGCGAATTGATCAGCTTATAGAATTGGATGAGACTCGAAGAATGGCCTTCGATCAAATGGAAAGGAATCCAGAAAAAATAAAGGGGACTTTTGATCGAAAGGCAAGACAAAGAGACTTCAAGGAAGGGGATTAAGTTCTAATATGGGACAAAAGAAGAGAAAAGCCAAGAATGAATCAGAAGTTCGACACTCTTAGGCTAGAGCCCTACAAAATAAAGGAAGTGTATGGGCCAAACTCTTTCTACTTATCCACGATAGATGGGAGGAGGATGTCACTACCATTAAATGGATCTCTCCTCAAACATTATTTCCAGGATGGCACATGACTTCTTCAGGGCCCATCCCCAGGTAAGTAGGTAATTCATTTTGATTCCCTGCATTTGCATCTTGATTTTTCATACTAGTTTATATGCATTTCATTTTCATTCTACTCTACTTGCATATTGATTTCATACTTAGTTTAGATTTTATAATAAAAAAAAAATGTCAAAATTTTCTTTTTTAGCTTAGTGGGTTTTGATATGATCATATGAGAACAAGGATGAGTAGGTCATCCTGCACTTGACAATTTGATGTTTACTTGCAGGCTCATGTCTACCAGGGGATGATGTGGTTCTCATGCACTCTATGGTGAGCACATGTCCCCAAGTAGGAGCTCGATGTTATCCTCATTTTGTGGATAACTAAGGAGATGATGTCTTGAGGCCCTCTTGTTGCAAATATGGAGTGTCGAGAGACTACATGGCTAGAAGTATGCTTTGCACAAATGGAAAACCCACTCACCACCACAGATGGTCACAGGTTTACAGATGGCATCCACCACACCAGTTGGCTTCCGGAAGGCAGTGGGCCTTTCTCCATGAAGTACAAGTCAGTATTGTGGTGGGCATCATTTCAATACCTAAGCCATTTGATTATTTTGCATCTTGGATTGCTCTAGATTTCATGATATGTGCTTGGACATTATGCCTTTTTCCCTGCTTCACCTTGGTGGTTGACATTGTTCCCTAGTAAGTGGTATTCTTTGGGAATGGGTTTTCTAATGGGAAATCCTTCAATCAGTCATTGTACTGTTTCTGACAATACTTACCATTTTTCATTATTATTCCCCTTTGTTTCCTTATCTCTTGGGATTTCAGGGTGTATTGACCCAAGAAGGGGTTTTCCCTCATTCTATGGGAAGAAGGGGCTAAAGGCCCAAAGGGGTTGGTGTTGGATAAAAGATAAAATCCATATATGAACCTTCCAAATTCTTTGCCTAGGGATCACCCAAGAAAGAAATAAAACACTTATCTTTGAATAAAAGGGGATCCATAGTATAACAAAGAAATTCCTGAAAGGTAGATTGAAGGATAGGAGGTCTCATCACGAGACGACCTATCATGTTCATGGATATCTAGTGGTATGACATTGTCATTATCTAGTCACCAAACCAGGGCAGTGACTCTCAGTTACATGGCTGAGAGAAAGGGGGTCTCATCACGAGCCATTCTTCTCATTTCCATTGGGTATTTATGAGTGGCATTGCCACCATCTGGTCATCACGCCAGGGCAGTGACCTTCAACCTCTCCTTTTGCTAAAGAAAATATAAAGAAAGAAAAATAAAAGGCAAACGATGAGCTTGAACACTATGACCCCTAGTATGTCATGATCCCTATGCTCATTGAGTCTTGACCCCATCCACCTCATACACTCTACATGGCTTAGAGAGGGACCTCTTAAAGGCTCTCCTTAACCTAGGGAAAGATCTACCCAATAGAACACATCGTCAACCCTCCCATACTTAAGCTTGACAAGTTGCATAGTGTCTTTGAGTTGTTAATTGTTTGATATGGTAATATTTGATGCACATGCTTAGATGTCTTGTTTATTGATTGGATCCACTTATCATGATGTTATGAATTGAGATCCTTGGAGGGCATGTTCATTTGTCTTTGTGGGATCTAGCTGGTGGATAGTTTTGGGAGAACAAACCTAGCTTGGGCTTCCATGGGGCTACAAGCCCATAGGTTGGATGTCAGGGGCCTGCGTGCCAGATGTGAGAGAGATGACTTGGATGGCCTTGATGATGACTTGGACGACCTAGCCCACCTATTGCTTGCCAAACGATTTTCCCAGGAAGGGAAAAATGTCTCACTTTTGTGCATGACGTCATGATGTTGGGGGCTAGGGCTTGGTGGTGAGGTGCGGTGAGGTGCCACTCATTTTCACTTGGATGTTTGAGGAGGAGAAGGGTTTTCACCAAGATGAGATCACCTAGATGCTTGACACATGTTTTTGGGAGGCCCTTCCATGCTTCTCCAACACCAACAACCTCCTGAAAGTGGCAAAATGTCCCCTTAAGGGGTGACGTCATCCTAGATTAGGGTTTAATTTGTGCAAAAGATGAAATTTTAAGTTAATTGTTTAATATTATTGTGTTAAGGGGAAAATATTAGGATTTTTGACCCCTAATCTTGTGTTTTACTCCTTATTTTGTGGACAAGCCATGTTGGCTAATTTTTGTATAAATATAGATCATAAGATCTTATTTTGATTCATAACTTTCCTCTCAGAAGAGTTTTTGGTCTAAAATTTTCAGCCTCCTTGGCTATTTTATCTCTTGTGCACCCTTGTATGGTTGATTTTATGAATGGTTGATGGAAGAAGGCCTAGCGCTAGCTTTGGATGATGCTTTCTATCTCTTGTGGTGAATTGTCTTAGCATTTCTCTTGATATTGGTATGGTTTTTACTCTCTTGTTGTCCTTTATTTCAAGTCAAGTTGTTTTTATGCTAGGATCTAGGTGAGAAGTATAAGGGCATACACCCCCACCATAGTCTTCACCATTTTTGCTTCATCTCATTCATTGACAAGGGTTTGCTAAGAGAAGTATAAGGGCATACACCCTCTTAGCTTAAACCCTACCTTAAAGAAACTTGCCTTGGGAAGTAAAATGGATTACACTCCCAAGGAGGTAGCTTCTCTAAGCTCCTTGTGACTCCATTAACCCAATATTAAAGGCATTAGTCATTAATTGGTTGCATTGGAGAAATAAATTATTGCATTGGGAAACATGAATTTCGGTCTTTTTACTTCTTGCAAAAGTGGATTGTCTTCCTTGTTCCTTGTGCACCTCATAGCCACTAGGGTGTCCTCATCTAAGGGATACTTATTGCTTCTGTTACAAATTTGAATCTTCAGCCATTAGGGCTGCAGAAACCCTAACATACTTTCTTTAATAACTCTCTTATCAACCATTGGTTTTCACTCAAAGTTTGCACTTGTACTCTCCTTTTCCTAGTGCACTTTTTGGCAAAGTTTGAGGGGATTCTAATGGATTATTTTCTTTCTGTAGTACATTGAATTTTACAGCCATAAGGCTGATATAATTTGTTGCAGACAAGTTTTTACAACAGCCTTATCTTTGTGCTAAGAGTTTTGGTTCTTCATCTTGACTTTATCTAGTCAATTGCTAGTCTTTCTCTTGTATTTTATATTTGATCTTGAACATGTATTGAGCAGCTTATAGTATCTTTTTCTTGTTGATATATACTATCATATATTGCTTCAAATTAGGGACAGCAAGCTTAACTTGTTGATCCAACTAACATATACAGTTGCAAGGTGTGTTTTCTTGTGTCTCGGGCAGGTACAATCATCTAAAAAATAACTATAATTGTGGGGCAGCCTTTACTTGAATTACAAGGCATCTCTCCCTACCCTTCTTTCCATTTAGACTTGACCTATAGGGGATCCATTTCGACTTCCTTCTATCTCTGTCTCAATCCCCCTAGGGTCATCGGGATCGTCTCCCGAGAGTGACCTAGTCACCCTTGAAGTGTGGGACCTACATCGATTGGCTGTAGGATTCCCATATTTATAGCACTTGTTCTGTGGTTGGTTCGGGCTTTACCCAACCTACAACTTGTGCCATAACGGGCCCTACAAAACCTAATCTTCATTTTTCAAATGGCTCCATTGATACTTGTAATTGTAGTGCCATTTCATATTTTTGTGTAGGATTCCCTGTCCTTTGACACTCGTCACAATGGGATACATATTCTACAATGTCCTTATGAAGTGTTGGCTAATAATACCCTGACAAAGAATTTTGGGGGCTATCATTTTTTATGCAAATTCACCCCCACATGGTTCATCATGGCAAGAAAGTAGAATCGCATATATTTCATCTTCCCTAATGCAATGATGAAGTATGTGGTCTAGTCTAACTTTAAATAAGTGGTCTTTTATCTATATATATGTGGCATTGTCTCACAATTTTGCAGCATTCTTTGTATGAAAAGTGTCGATGAAATTTTTTCACATCTAGATAATTTTCTATATTATCAAACCATGGGGTTTGCATTGAAATAAAAAATAGGTGCTTATCCATGAAAGAATCATCAACAACCTCGTGGTATGCATTGTTTGTTAACCTAGATAAAAAAAAGTCTGCTACAACATTTTTATTTCCAAGTTTTTCAAGTATGGTTAGGTCAAATTCTTGTATAATAGCAACCTAATGATTCTTCTGTTCAAAATTGATTTGTTTGTTAAATATTTTATTTTGGAATGATCAATATGTAAAAATATTGAGTAACAAGTGATATAATGTCTAAATTTATTTATTACATAAACTATAACAATAAAAAAAAATTCTAAGACTATGACACACCCAGATCAACAACCCAAAAGAGTCATTTTTTACATGAACAAAATAAGTAGCCGTTGTTAATTTATCCACAAATACCATTATTGAATCATGTTTCCTTGTTGTATTGGGTAACTTGGGGATAAAATCAATGGTTACCACTTCACGTTTCTTCTCTAGAATTGGTAATGGTTGTATCAAACATGTTGGGTGTCTAATCTCAACTTTCACTCTCTGACACTCCATACATCTGGCAATGTAATCAACAACATTCTTCTTCATCCCATGCCAAAATAATTGGCTTCTTACTGCTGTAATTATTTTTTGATAAATGGGATGCCTGGCATATGGAACATTATGCATTTCCTTTAATACCAAATTCCTAAGTTCTTCGAAACTAGGAACATAAAATCTATTTTTATGCATAAGAAGTCCATCTTCTTTGACCTAGTAGCCTTTGAATTTATGTTGTACATTTTCTTGTTGTAAGATTTATTTTACCTGTAGATAATGTTGGTCTATAACAACAACATTTAAAAGTATGCTCTTTAAATATGAACTTTGCGTACTAATGGTTGTAGTATGCATGAGGTGTACTCTCTTGTTGAGTGCATCAACAACTTTATTTTCTTTTCCTTTGATATGCTTGATATCAAAGTCATGCTCACTTAAAAATTCCAGCCATTTTGATCTCCTGGCATTCAAAGTTGGTTGCTCAAAAAGATATTTCATACCACTATGGTTTGTCCTTAACTCAAATTTCTTACCCATGAGACAATGTGTCCACATCTTCAATGCATGAACTATGGAAGCAAGCTCCAAATCATGTGTGCCATAGTTCTTCGCATTGTCTTTAAGCTTTCTAGACTCATAACTAATAACATGTTCATTTTGAGTGAGGACTCCACCAAGTCCTTCTTTGCATGCATATGTACAAAATACAAAATTTTCATTTGGGTCTGGAATCTTTAAAATAGGTGCACTAGTAAGTAATTCCTTCAAAAAATTAAAATTTTCTTCACACTTTGTTGTCCATCCAAATTTAATTCCCTTATTTTGGAAAGAAGTCATGAGATGAGCAATTTTAGAGAATCCTACTATAAATCTCCTATAGTATCCAACTAATCTCGTGAAATATCTTATTTCTAAAACATTTTTGGGTGTTGTCCATCCTCTAATAGCTTCAATCTTTTCTCCATCCATTGTTATGCCTTGTTCTGAAATAATGTGCCCCAAATAATGGATCTACTCTTGATAAAAATATAACTTCCTAATATTGGCATATAGTTGATGCTCCCTCAACACTTGCAATACCAACCTCCAGTGGTGTTCATGCTCTTCTTCTGATTTAGAATAGATAAGTATGCCATCCAGAAACACAATGAAAAACTTATCCAAACAATTTTTGAATATGTCGTTCATTAATCACATAAAGATGTTGCATTGGTGTAACGACCCCCTCCATTACGACATATAAATTGTAAGTAAATACAGTGGTGATTTTTGTTTTTTGAAACAATAGTTAGAATAGGTAATACACAACAATAACATAAATCAATTTTACACATTGTCTTCCCATCCACATCACTATACGGAAAGAATCAAATAACATCAATTTACTAATATATCAGCATATCACATAAGGATAACAAAGTTGTGTACCCGCCCAACCTACCCTGCAAGGTTAGGACCTCCAAGACACATAATCAATGCTCAAGCCCAAAATTCATCTAATTGATTTTGACCATCTAAGGTCTCAGGACTGACGACTATTCTGAAGAACATGGAGGTATCTATTCCCATAACCAAATCAATTCTAGACTCAGGATTAAAGTAACAGTAAGGTACTTGATCATAACGTAAATTAAAACATTCAATTACTTGTTATACTAGACAAAAGTTTCCTTCCCTTAATGATTACATCAACAATGATTACTCATCATCTAGATAATGTGCCTTCTCTTTATTAATACCATCATATAATTAGTATTCACCATTAACAAAAAAAATTCCCTAGATGTAACATTAATTATTCAATATCTAGACAAATGTACCATCTCTATAAGAATACAAAATAAATATGTGTTCATTATCTAGACAAAATTTACCTTCTCCCTAACAATACTACAATAATTATATTCAGCATTAAACAAATTTTCTTTCCTTTAAGAATACAAGTAGCAATTAATTATTCACTATCTAAACAAATGTACCACAACAAATACATGAATATCCTATAATAACTCCATAATCATTCCTAACTTGCAATCAAATTGGGAATGTAAATTATAACAATTAACCTAATCACTAGCTCAAACCTTATTCATAAAATCATTCCATCACAAGGAGTCTTTTGAAACTAATTAATGAGTTTACCTTATAATGTAAATATTTAATAATTATTTAACATAATTACATTGGTTCTTTACAATGGAATTATTAGTACAACCATTATAGGTCTAAAATATTTATCTAATATCAAATACTTGACAGTGACAAGATGTCAATTATCTACGATAGTTAAGATATTAATATCTAAAAGAGAATTCAATTGAAGTTTTGCCAAATTATAATACAACCTTTAGTCTAAGGAATCATGTTCTCTAAACAAGTCTTTTACTTTTTAAACATCAAGTAATAGTTTCCTACAGGTGGAAGGATAATCCAAGTATCAAGTTTGAGGACTTGATCAATCGTGATTCTTGTATGGCGAATTTGGCGAAAAGATAACTAAGACGACCATACAATAGTCATGCACTTGGAAGAACCTACTCAAATCTAGCAATGGATGACCAGTGATCTTGAGATATACTAAATAATATATATGACCAACCATTCAATGTGTGATTGTGCATAAGTAACGATATCCATGCATTTAAGTTGCAACGCCGAAATTTATGTAGGGATTTGGGTTTGCAACAGATAACAAATGCTGGTCAGTACTGATTAAAAATTTAAAACAGAGATGCTAGCAAGGATCTAAGGTGGAACCAAGATTAATTCACGCAAACCTCTATTTGCTCACAGTACAATTATCCATCGATGTAGAGAGAGAACAATAATATTCCAATTGGATTTCAAATTTACCTACCATGTCACCATAGGTTTTAATTTCCACAACGCAAGATAATAAGCGACGTTCATAACAAATTCATGTTTAGGATTTGAATTAACTATACAGAGAATAAATGTGTTCTAGACTTTGGATTGTAATTTAATTTCTTTTGCAGCGACTCTATAATTTCTGATTTCGACAATGCAAGAGATTTTGCAATGAACAATAAACTTCAAATTTCGAAATGCAATCAACTTGACAGCGATCCCAAATTATTAATTTCTAGAAGGTAATAAATGAAGCAATGATCTTAAGGAAGATTGAATCTTCATATTAATATGCAGCACTTAACAAGTCCATCTCTGAATTGTAAGCTTTACAATGACATACAAGCTCGAATTCGAAATTTGAAATATGTCTTATGGTGACCAACGAAACTTAAGTTTCGGAAGGTGCATATAACTTTCATAATGATCCAACGAATTACTTAATTCTGGGTCTGCAATTAATTAGACAGAGACCCAATGAAACACTTACATCCATATCGACAATCAATTTAAACAGAGACTCAATCAAACACTTAAATTCAGATTTACCATTAAATTAAAACAAAGACTCAATGAACACTTAAATTAGGATTTACAATTACATTAAATAGAGACTCAATCGAAACACTTTCATTCGGATTTACATTTACATTAAACAGAGACTCAACCAAAACACTTGCATTCGGATTTACATTACATTAAATAGAGACTCAATCGAAAAACTTGCTTTCGAATTTACATTACATTAAACAAAGACTCAATCGAAACTTAAACTCGGATTTACAAATAAATTTAACAGAGACTCAACGATTCCAACCCTTTGAATTGCCTTAGCTTGACAACAAACAATATAGTGTTCAAGTTTCCATAATCTAAACTAAATTACTGTGATCATAAGGACAGCAATTGTTGATTGACAAATAAAAATCACAGACCATACGAAATATATAAATTCGAATTTATAATAAGAATTAAAGGCTACTCGAAATTTAGAGTCAGAATTGCATGAAATCACAACGATAATTTGAAATTTTTTAAGAACCATATCTATCATTAGTTTGGAAACAAACATAACAAATTTGGCATCCATAATTTTTTATTGATTCTGCAGCGGCCATACCAAATCTAACGTATAATTATACTCATACTACAAAATAAAATTTCAGAAATAAAAATACTTGGACCAATGAATATTAAGAGATGAAGATGCCCTTCAAATACCTGTGCTCCTCTTATATACTCTCACTTTATAATCACCGAAACTTCACTGGTACTTCTCAGCCAATGTTATGGGTACTCTTCTTCCCCCTTAGCCCCCCGAGCCGCAAAGGGGCCACACACAAGAAACCAGCAAACAATAGCTCCAAGGCTTGCCTCGCAATGAAGAGCATCCACTCTAGCTTGGTATCCCAACTCTCACAAGTAAAACACAGT
>JASDQU011311279.1:5854-22180 GCA_032191745.1 Picea mariana
GGAAAGAACTAGTAAGCGAGGGGGATGGAGGAGGTATATGACCCCCACTGTAAAGGATATCATTGAAGGGGGATGAAGTTCCCCTAGTAGACCCTTGCACAGGATCATTTGAGCTCCCTTCCCCTAGACCCATGGTCTGTAAGGTTGATTATGTAAGGACTGAGTTCGAATCAAATTCGGTCATCCCATATGAAAGTGGAGGGCCCATCGTACTCTGCATAAATAGAGCCTTGGTCATTGTTGATGAGGGTATCGAACCACTACCCAAGGTAGAGGGGGTAGAGACCACTATGTTCCAGACCGACGAAGGTGAGTTAGGAGTAAAGATACCCTCTATGGTAGTATCTGAAATGAGAGTATGAGGAATCCCGGAAGAAGTAGCATCATTTTCTTCCATAGTTTCTTGTAAAACTATCTGACGCTCGTAAGGTGTCACCCTCAGAGGGACAACTTGTATCAATATTGGCATCGAAAAGTCAGTGATCGGAGGTTTGGTTGGCCCAATAGCTTCCGCTCCAAGGTCAGAAATAGTAGGTTCCTCCATATTTGAGTAATATCCTTTTGGATCAGGCTCAAGCATAGTTTCCTATGGCTTGGTCTCTTTGAATTACCCTTGTTGGTGAAGTCTTCACCGTAACAATGGTGGTGGTGGCTCTAATGCAACTAGCGGCAGGCCCTAAAGCCTTTGCAACTGACAAAGCTCTTGATATTCCTCTTTGTGAAAATATCAATGACACAATAAGGATTTAACCAATGTTTAAAACCAATAACACACTAGAAAAATTCCTATAAGATAAGCCAAGCAAACCACTATCTAGTTGGAATAACAGTTACGTCAACCAACACTAGAGAAACTTACCGGTGCAAGTGAAACTCGAACATGAAAGCACCCTATGGGTATACTCTGAAAATTGTGACCTGAATTCTACTCTAGGTACCATGGTATACCCCCGGAGTCACCTATGTAAGTCCCTAGAATACAAAAAACTAGGTTTCCAACTCGCAAACAACCACTAGGCGGGTCAAGTCGATAGTAGGGTGGACCGCAATGAGCAGGATAATGAATTTGAAACCTATCGAGGGTATCAAAAGAAAGTAGTCCAGAAGACAATAGATGATATCAAATGGAATCGAGGTCCACGAAGCTTTGTAGGAAAATGTGAGTGATAGTATTCCCACGACAGATCCTCAATATGCATTCCCCACTACGTTTAGTCCAGCTTTTGAGTGGTTATCTCTGCTGCCTTTCCTCATGTGACCTCATGTTTATCCCCTGTGTTAGAGGGGGGTACCGGATAACTTTCACGTCACTCGAATTTAACACTCCCTATATCTAACTCCAATGTTTTTTTAAAAACCTTGAAGAGTGTCCTCTCCAACCTAATTCAAGGCCCTTACCCTAAACTAGTTGGTTGACCCTACAAACATAAAATTCTAATTAATTTTAGATTTAGTGTTTGTTTTAATGGCTTGTTTAACTCAAAGGATATGGCGATGAAACTAGTGATGTTATGAGATGAAAAGAGGAGAAAAGATGAAACTATGAAATAAAAATTACTTCTAGTTTCAAGATCTTTAACCAACTTTTTATGTAACTAACTTTTTCAAGATCTTTAAAAAGAAGACCTAAAATGAAATTTCGCTTGACTACAAGCTACTTAAGTTTCACGAAATCAGTAAAGAACTTAAAAATTGAAATCTTTCACCTTTCAAGTAAAATAACTAACTCCAACTACTTTACCAAACTAAGAATGAAAAATCCTTTTTTTTCTTAAATGCTTCAAACAGGAAAAACTTGAAATAAATATTTTTTTCTCTTTTTTCAAAGAAAATGAAAGGGGAAAAAGAACTACAAGACAGGACTGAAACAGACCTTTATCCCACTGCAGATTGCATGGAATCACTGAAGACACCAAATAGGCCGATCAAAAATTCAAAGACTTGCTTAAAACCCTTTCAGAAGTAAACAAAAGAAATTTCAAAAAGACAAGAAAACTGAAATCTAACCCACGCTATGACTATAAAAACAGAGACTTTGAACTCTGTCAAGAAACCCTAAGAAGTATAAACCTCAATCATGAAAGAGTTTGGTTGCCTCTTTTTTAAAAACAATTTCTTGAACCAGGTATGATATTGATGCTTCGACAACCTGCGTATGTACGTGGGTTGTGGATTTCACAGGGCGTGTATGTACACGGTACGCGGTATGACCCAAAATAGGGTGCGTACACCTCTATACTTCCTCAAAAACAAAAGAAAATAGATAGAATTATAGGGAAGGGAGAACTGGTATGGCACCAGAAGGTGACCAGAATCCCTTGAAATACTCATAAGACTCAATAGAAACTTGAAAGGAAGAAGAACCAATTAGACACCCAAAATCCCCTAAAACCCTATAGGCTTCCCCAGTATGGTGTCCAACTATTCTAGCAAGAAAAAAACCCCTATGACTACACTATGGTTCAAAATGTAGGCAGATCAGTTACCGTCTAAAAGTCAACTACTTCTCTAAACTACCCCAAACATACCAAAACTGATACAAGGAAATAAAATATGAGAAGGATCGGGTAACTATACCTCTACTCTGTGTCCGATGATGATCCCATCACGCTTGAAAGCTTCGTTGACTGCAAACCTCCTCCCAAGGTTGACCTGCATTCAAATATAGAAAAACAAAAAGCTACAAGCATGTTATGTCATATACAAATTAGGGTTATATGTTAGAATGTCAAAACATAAACCATTAAAAGAATTCAATACACCATGATTTGGGACAAGAAAAGTAATTATTTTATTAATAACTCAATGATTATACCTTTACAACCAAAGCTGACTACTTATCCACGAACTTGGTCTGGGCTCCTCTTCACTAAGCTCCAAGTGCACCTTTTTATGGATTATCCTCTCAGAATTCTGATCTCTTCTTGGGAAGTGAATGGGTTATGATGGAGGAAGAAGGGATAAATGGGGAATGTTGAGGCAATCATCACAAAAGGGCTGCAATTACTCAGGCAAGGAGGGGATGCGAAACAAGTAGAGTTTGACTATTCTTATGTCTAGATGTGGAATGAGACCCCAACGCCTCCTTTTATATCACAAAAGGATGGTTATTTGGTTGGGTGATGGGCTATAGGCGGTGGATTAGTTGGGAAACTACCCAATAGCCCATAATATCAATGAATTCCTTGCAACTTTTTTATTTTTTGAAACTTTTGCAAGTATACGCGGGTCGTAATGGTGCAGCATGCATATGTATGTGGGATGTAATGGTGCAGCAAGCATATGTACATGGGAAGTATAGGTGCAGGGCACGTACATATTAAAAAAATGGGTTTTTTAGAAGAGCAACTCAATAGTGGCTTGGAAAAAAATGCAACTAAGATGGCCAAAGGCCATGTATGCATGTATAGAGAAATTTAGGGTTATAATAGGGTAACCACATATTTAATACATAATTAGTCTAATTATTTAATAAAATGGGATAAAATAGTGAGCTTATACCTCTTATTACCTAAATCATTTGTATCAAGCAGGAATTTTTTTTTTGAGAATAGAATAAAAATTACCAAAACTTCATCACCAGTACTGGCTCACAACTTAGTACCGAACCACATCTTAGTATCATACCACATGGAGCTTCTCCCTTAGTACTGGATGAACAAAAAAGGGTGAATTTGTTGCAGTATCGAAACAATACAAAGATTTCCCTAGGTACCGGATGAGCATAGAGGTGAACATTGTTGCATTACCAGAACGACATAGGCCTTCTCCCTCAGTGTCGAATGAGCATAGAGGTGAACATTGTTGCAGTACCTGAACAACACAGAGATGTTATCCAGTATCGTACCACCACAAAATTTTATTCCGGTACTCAATGAGAATTGGATAAGGTACCTGGTGGTGTATTTTGTAGACTGGTACTTTGTAGGCTATATTTTGTAGAAATTGCTAGCATTTTCTGCTGCTATGGAAGAGAACATGTGATTTTATTCTACTGAAAGACCATAGAGGTAAAACAGCAAACAACACCTGGTACATAAACTATGAAATTGCAACAAAAGTGTAAGAAAATGAGGCAAAAGAATTCAATGACTGGGCTCCAAGATCTGTAACAAGAAGGTACTCTGTATCTAGACAACCTCATGTTGAGATTCAAAATCCTCATCTTTTGGAACCAAGATGATCACTCCTCCTATTTCCACTTCCATTTTATTACAAAAATAACCCAACTACTGCTATTCTATGGATTTTTCTTGATCCCGAATTAGTTAATGCTCATCGGTGTTTTCAATTATTAGGAGTCTGAAAAACTTAAAGAAAACTCCATCTATTGTCCCATGGATTTTTCTCGATCCCAGGACAGTTCCTTCTCGTCGGTGTTTTCAATTTTAGGAGTCTCAAAAACTTAAAGAAAAATCCATCTACTTTCCAGTGGATTTCTCTCGAGCCTGGGCCGGTTCCTGCTCACTGATGTTTTCAATTTTTATGAGTCTGAAAAACTTAAAGAAAACTCCATTTAGCTCCTTTTCCATAAATTATTTACATGAAAACACAATCAACCTTTTGTTTTTGTTAGTAACATAAAAATTTCTATATAATGACATACCAATTACAGATATGTACAAAGACAAATTAATTCACACAACAAACTTACGGTGGTGGATCAACAGGAGTAGAAGTCACCTTACTTACCAATTTCATTTCATAATTTTGGAGAACATGTCAGATAAAATCCTCTTTGGATAGAGGCTTATGATAAACCTTCAATCTATGTCCATTCATGAAAAAGGAGGTATGATTCTCATCAATAGTATTTATCTTAACTAAACCATTGTTGTAAATTGTATCAACTTCATAGGGTCCCAACCATCTAGTAGATAATTTACCTTTAAACTTCTTGAACCTTCTATCATACAATAGGGCCCAATCACCTGACTGAAAAGACTTTTTCTTGATGTACTTATCATGCCATTTAGTCCTTTGTTCTTGTATAAGGGTAGTCCTTTGAATAGCATCTTGTCTAATCTCATCAAGCTCATTCAACTGCAATAGCCTCTATTTTTTAGCTTCATCCAAATCCACCCCTAATTGCATGGTAGTCCTGAAGGTTTTTACTTGAAATTCTATGGGAAACAACACCTTCTTCCCATATACCAACTCATAAGGGTTATGGCCCGTTGTGTTTCTCCAAGCTATTCTATAGGCCCATAATTCCTTATGAAACCTATCAACCCAGTATTTATAATGTAGCTGAACAGTCTTGGTAAGAATAGCTTCTATCACCTTGTTATTTGATTCCACCTGCCCATTTGCTTAAGGGTGATAAGGTGAATATTTTCTATGTTTAATTTTATATTGTTCAGAAATAGATTTGACCACGTTGGTGGTGAATTGGGCTCCTTGGTCAGTTACTATTTCTCGAGGCACACCAAAGCGAGTAAAAATTTCTTCAAAAATAAAAGCTACAATAGATTGTTCACTAACAGAATATAAATCTTTAGCTTCCACCCATTTGGTCACATAATCTATGCAAACCAATATGTACTTATTCCTTTGAGACATAGGGTTAATGGTTCCTACAAAATCCAAATCCCATTTCTCAAAAGGTTCAATTACTACATGAGCTTGGATAGGCATCTCATCAACTACAGTAGGTTTTCCCATCCTCTGACAATCATCACAAATGGCCACATACTTCTTTGCATCCTTGAAAATAGTTGGCCAATAGTAGTTGGAATGTAATATCTTGTATGATGTTATTTTATCAACAAATGTCTTCCACATGGACCACCATGATAGGCTTTGAAGATTTCATGCATCTCATCCTCCCGGACACATCTTCTGATCACCAAATGACGCCAAGTTCGGTATAAACAATCATCATGCCACATGTAATTGGCACGCAGCTGGATAATTCTCTATTTTTCTTGGGAGGATAGATTTTGAGGTAGATTTCATGTTACAAGATAGTTGGCTACATCTTCATACCAAGGAATGTAAGTAGAAATGTCAAATAGATTCTCATATGGAAAATTGTCATTTATTGGTGCATTATCACATATATGAATGAGTCTAGAGAATAAATCAGCAACTAAATTATCTCTTCCTAGTCTATCAATGATGGTGATATTGAATTCTTGTAGTAATAACAACCATCTAGTCACTCTAGCATTTGTAACAGGTTTTTTCATCAAATACTTGATGGCTAAGTGGTCTGTATGTACAAAAAATTCGTACACTGTTATGTAGTGTTTGAACTTATTAATGGCATGTACTATTGACATGAATTTTTTCAGTGACAGTGTAATTTACTTCAGTAGGTGAAATATTTTTTCTGACAAAGAATATAGCATATGGAATTTGGCCTTCCCTTTGTCCTAAAATAGCCCCCAGAGTTGTATCTGAGGCATCTGTGCAGATATGAATTGATGCAGGAGCATCACTCCATGTCAGCTATCCAGCCAACCAGCCATGCCAGCGAATTCAAATCGCACGATAAAAGAGAGGTGCAGTCCTCATTTAAATTTGAAATGAATGTAATTAAATGTCTTAGGCTGGTGAGCCATGGAAGTCGTGCCTCTCAGAACGCATTAGGTAGATCGTCTTTAATACTAGATCGACTGATATCTAGATCCATGTGCTAGAATAGACAGCCATTGATTGTAATTTATTAGAGTAGGTGAACTTGGAGGGAGTGCTCGACGAGCCCCTCGGGTAAAAGAGATTTTTAGATCTCATTTTGGGTAGTTGTAGAAGGGGAGAGAAGAGAAGAGCCAGAGAGAGCTCAGGAACACCATTTGTAAAATACAGGCATTTTCCATTTTAATATAATCAGAAGCAGTTTTTCCTGCATATTCTATGTATATGGATGTCTGTGTGTGTTCCCTATGTATGTTGTGACTGTATGTTTGTTAAGCATTTGCAGGGAGTCTGTTTGATTTCAGGAGAAGGTCTTTGAGGTTTCATGCCATGAGGGTGTGACAGAGTGCTATGGACTCTGAATTCCAGTGCACAGAGAATGCACTTCTGAACTCTGCGGAGTCAGACAAAGATGTGCTGAGGCACAGGACTGAAGTCAACAACTCAGGAGAAGGAAGATCTTTGAGGTTACTGAGCACCTCAAGAGACAAGGCGGTGTAGCTGAAACACAGTTGCAGATAGAACTTTGTTGTAAGTTCTGTGAGAGCTCTACCAGGTGGGAAATGAGCATACGTAGGGGTTTTGTTGGAGAAGAACTCTGCGGAGAGTTAGAAGGAATACCAAAATCACTGAGGATTCTAAGAGCTCTGCCAAGAGGGAATTGAGCAGGTGCAAAGGGTTCACAGAAGGAACCCAGAACTACTGAATGTTCTGTGAGAAGATACTCCGCTAGGAGCGCGTCAATAAAGTGTGCAAGAAGGCACAGGAAAACAGAGAGCTCTCTTTGAGTTCTACCATTTGAAGAAGAATCCACTGAGGGATTTTCGCTGGGTTACTGAATACCCAGAAGGCTCAGCAAGAAGTTGCTTGAGCAGAGGATAAGCTTAGGAGGACGAGTGATTTTGTGCATAGAGTCAGGCTGCAAGGATTGCAGAGACCAGAGAACCCTTTGGAGAGTTCAAAGTTCCCAAAGCTCAGGAGGAACAACACTTTTATGCCCAGTAGCGAAGCTCAATATTCGGGAGTTTGTCGAGAGGAAAGAAGCAAAGGTTGAGGTCTTTGAAATTTGAAATTCTTCCAAGTGCAGGAAGAAAGAGCACCAAAGCTCGGGAGGAGCAACATTGGCCGTTGGATCAGTCGATAGAATCTGGGTCGTTGGTTTTCAAGTCTAAGGAGCAGCTGGAGGAGAGCACACAAGGAGAACAGCTCTGGGTCGTCAGATCTGGGGTAGATACCCGACCGCTGTCAGATCTGCAGGAAGTTGCACGAAGGTTAAGCCTTCATGAATAGCAGGGGAGAAATCCCAATGAGGATCTAGACCGTTCGTGGGAGCGGACATGTGTCATGAGATTACCCACATCGGGGACTCAAGCATCGGAGGTTGGAAGAGGAAGCCATTTGACTTCACGAGCAGTGAAATGGTGAGAAGATTGTAGCCGTCCATCTGAGGAGGACAGGTGGCAGAGATCGAACAGATCTTGCGAACTCAGGAGTTCACAAGGTAAAGGCCCAAGTATTGGGTGTTCAAAGTCACGAGGCGCGAGGACGCGAGGCGGCGAAGGAGCAAGAGGATTGTAGCCATCCATCTGAGGAGGACAGGTGGCAGAGATCGGAGAGATCTCATGAACTCGAGAGTTCGTGAGTGGAAGAGCTGAGGATTTGGTGTTTAAAGTCGTGAGGCATGAGGTTGCAAAGTGGCGAAAGGATTGTAGCCATCCATCTGAGGAGGACAGGTGGCAGAGATCGAGATATCTCGCGAACTCGGGAGTTCGTAGAGTGAAAGCCCAAGTATTGGGTATTCAAAGTCGCGAGTCGTGAGGACACGAGGTGGCAAAGTGGTGAGAAGATCGGAGCCATCCATCTGAGGAGGACAGGTGGTGAGAGATCGAGAGATCTCATGAACTCAGGAGTTCGCAGGGTGAGAGCCCAAACTTTGGGTATTCAAAGTCACGAGGATGCTAGGAGCGAGGAGGAGATAGCCATTGGATCCAGATCGTAGGAGGACCATTGGATCTGCACATGGGATCATGTATCAGGACCTCGTGAGAAAAGACTCGAGGATTTGGTCGCGAAAGTTGCGATATTGCGAGAAGTGATATTTCGACAGCTGGAGGATAGTGTGGACCATAGAAAAACCAGCCAGTGGAGTACAAGTGGCATGAAGCCCTCGGGATATCGCTGCGAGAAGTCCCAAAATATTGGTGTCAGGACTCACGATCCTGTGAGGCCTAAAGTCTCGACGAAATAAGGGGTCGTTGAAAAGTCAACTCACATGTGCACTTAGACATTTCGACACATCAGGTGTCACAAGGTGGAAAACCAAATGTTTGATATCGTGAGTCGCAAAGTCGTGAAGGAGGTAAGGCCAGGGAAATAGGGCAGTGGTCATATGGTGGAAGCTTAGCCAGGAGGGCTAGCGTGTAGGAGCTGAGCGCTCATCGGAGATCGGGGATTCACGAGAACAGAGATTTGTCACAACAGGATTTACGAAACCCCGAACCCCGATATTGATATCGGGGATAATCACAGTTCTTGCAAAGGCTATGACAAGTGAAGGTAAGGCCTGTGAATCAGGCATTTGACAGGGATTCCATTTGGTAATATAAGAGATGCTTCGGCTCAGAAGCAGAAAGGGATATGAACGATCCTATGAGCGGGAGAGCGCGATGAGGGTAATATCATGTTTTTCGTGCTGCATCAGTTGGTATCAGAGCTTGAATTCTTGTCTGTATATTTCAGGCAAGAGGGGAACAGAGGAGGAAAGAAGAAGACAGAGCGCTAGAGGAATCTGTGTTGACTGTTTGCAGGTGGAGAGCAGTCGAGAATGCAGTCATTGGGACTGTAGGATGAAGCTGAACACTCAATATTGCAGGAGTGATAGCAACAGATCTATTAGGGAGGCAGTTAGACACAGCAATATGGCTACTGAAGGCCATAGGAAGAAGAGAAAGGCAGAAAAAATTGCAGAAATGGATAGAGAATTTGATAAAGACCTCTACGAATTAAAGGCAGACATAGAGGAGTTCGAACTGTGGATGCGGCAGAATAGGAGGATGAGACAGATGCACGAATTGCCTATCAGGAAGGCAACAACAAAATGGCCAGTCAGGGAGTTGATGGTCATGAGACAGCGTAGGTTGTTGAGAAAATGGTTGAGGTATGCTTAAAACCTCAAGGCCACAGAGGAAAATATGGTTGAGGTATGTAAACCAGAGACTGGGAGAGGTCTTAATGATGAAGAAGATGAATTGGGATTAGCTGAGGATCTCAGGGACTGCCAGGAAGGTAGAGAAGAAGAAATTCCAGTTTTCTAGGAGGGCAACGAGTTGAGATCAGCTGAGGATCTCATGGACTGTCAGGAGGACAGCCAGGGAATTTCAATTTGCCAGGAGGGAAATGATGAGAGATCATTGAGGGATTTCGAAGACTGCCAGGAGGGCAGTGGAAACATCTCAGACTGCCAAGTGGGAAGAGATGAACATTCGAGACTGCCTGAAAGTCTCATGGACTCGAAGGAGAGTTCAATTCAGCAAGGAGTGTTGATGAAGATGGGATCAATTGATCTCATAGTCTGCTAGGAGAGCAGTAGGGGCATCCCATATTGCCAGGTGGGAAGGGATGAGCAGATGAGACTGTCTGAGGGTCTCATAAATCTAGAGACGAATTTGTATTAGCAGGTGCAGCTGACAGAGGAGGAAGATCAGGATGGTCTTTTGATGATTGGGGGAATTGGGATATTCCTACCATCTGCCCAGGAGGAGGCAGAAAATTCGGTTGCAGATGATATAACAATAGCATGGGAATAGTCGGCTATGATTGTCAAAAGGAAATTGGAGCAGACACTTGAGACTGCCCAAGCGAATGAAGGGAAAGAGAATGAGCATTCTGAGGAATGGCTCAATGGTTTCAGCCAACAAGCTGAGAGCACTGTAGCACTGAAGCTAACAGCAGAGGAAGCCAAGGAGTAGGCGGGTAAATTTATCACTCCATGGGAGATGGAGCTAGAAATGTTGGAGGATTGGTTGAACAATCTAGGGCCAGTAAGAGAACTGGCATAGTTTGAGCTGTCAGAGAAGAGGGTGACTGAGCAGCAGGTCAGTCAGGAAGAGACTACGGAGCTGAAGTCTATAGTAGAGTGGCAACTTGAGGCCACAAATGAATATTAAGATGAAGATGAAGGGAAGATGGCATGGGAGATCATAGCAATCTGCCCATGTGCCAAAAAAAATTGCAGCTGAGGAGACTGTAACAATAGGACCAACCACTGGAGTAGCTGGATGAAGTGATAGAAGATATCAGAAGGCTGATGGTAGGGTCAGCAGAAACTGCCAGCAAGGAGAGGCTGGGTAGAAAGGAAGTAGAAGCAGCAGCAGAATGGAGCAGATGGGAAGCTCCAAAGATTAGTTTGGGATCCAGGAGGATTTCCAGTAGCTTAGAGGGGAAGCACATGAGTAGGAGTTCATGATTTTGCAGCTGAGGAGTATGATGCAGGAGCATCGCTCCATGTCATCCAGCCAGCCAGCCAGCCACGCCAGTGAATTCAAATCGCATGATAAAAGAGAGGCGTAATCCTCATTTAAATTTGAAATGAATGTAATTAAATGTCTTAGGTTGGTGAGCCATGGAAACCGTGCCTCTGAGCAGACATTAGGTAGATCGGCTTTAATGCTAGATTGACTGAGATCTAGATCCAGGCACTGGACTAGACATCCATTGATTGTAATTTATTAGAGTAGGTGAACCTGGAGGGAGCGCTCGACGAGCCCCTCAAGTAAAATAGATTTTCAGATCTCATTTTGGGTAGTTATAGAAGGGGAGAGAAGAGAAGATCCAAAGAGAGCTCAGGAACACCATTTGTAAAATACAGGCATTTGCCATTTTAATATAATCAGAAGCAATTTTTCCTACATATTCTGTGTATATGGATGTCTGTGTGTTCCCTATGTATGTTGTGACTGTATGTCTGTTAAGCATTTGCAGGGAGTCTGTTTGATTTCAGGAGAAGGTCTTTGAGGTTTCATGCCATGAGGGTGTGACAGAGTGCTATGGACTCTGAATTCCAGTGCACAGAGAATGCACTTCTGAACTCTACGGAGTCAGACAAAGACGTGCTGAGGCACAAGACTGAAGTCAACAACTCAGGAGAAGGAATATCTTTGAGGTTACTGAACACCTCAGGAGATAAGGCTGTGTAGCTGAAACACAGTTGCAGACAGAAATTTGCTGTAAGTTCTGTGAGAGCTCTGCCAGGTGGGCATTGAGCATACGCATAGGTTGTGTTGGAGAAGAACTTTGCGAAGAGTTAGAAGGAAGACTAGAATCACTAAGGATTCTGAGAGCTCTTCCAAGAGGGCATTGAGCAGGTGCAAAGGGTGCATAGAAGGAACCCAGAACTACTGAATGTTCTGTGAGAAGATACTCCGCCAGGAGGGCATCGAGAAAGTGTGCAAGAAAGCATAGGAGAACAGAGAACTCTCTTTGAGTTCTTCCATTTGAAGAAGAATCCACTGAGGGATTTTTACTGGGTTACTGAATACCCAGAAGGCTCAGCAAGAAGTTTCTTGAGCAGAGGATAAGATAAGGAGGATGAGTGCTTTCACACACAGAGTCGGGCTGCAAGGAGTGCAGAGACCAGAGAACCCTTTGGAGAGTTCAAAGTTCCCAAAGCTCAGGAGGAACAACACTTTTACGCTCAGTAGCGAAGCTCAAGATTCTAGAGTTTGTCGAGAGGAAAGAAGCAAAGGTTGAGGTCTTTGAAATTTGAAATTCTTCCAAGTGCAAGAAGAAAGAACGTCGAAGCTTGGGAGGAGCAACATCGATCGTTGGATTAGCCGATAGAATCTGGGCCATTGGTTTTCAAGTCCAAGGAGTAGCTGGAGGAGAGCACACAAGGATAACAGCTCTGGGTTGTCAGATCTGGGGTAGATACCCGACAGCTGTCAGATCTGCAGGAAGTTGCACGGAGGTTAAGCCTTCATGAACAACAAGGGAGAAATCCCGACGAGGATCTAGACTGTTTGTGGGAGCGGACACGTGTCACGAGATTACCCACATTGGGGACTCGGGCATCGGAGGTTGGAAAAGGAAGCCATTTGACTTCACGAGCAGCGAAATGGTGAGAATATTTTAGCCGTCCATTTGAGGAGGACAGGTGGCAGAGATCGAAGAGATCTCACAAACTCAGGAGTTTGCAGGGTAAAGGCCCAAGTATTGGGTGTTCAAATTTGCAAGGTGCAAGGAAGCGAGGCGGCGAAGGAGAAAGAGGATCGTAGCCATCCATTTTAGGAGGACAGGTGGCAGAGATCAGAGAGATCTCATGAACTCGGGAGTTCGTGAGTGGAAGAGCTAAGGATTTGGTGTTAAAAGTCGCGAGGCGCGAGGTCGCGAAGTGGCGAAGTGGTGAAAGGATTGTAGCCGTCCATCTGAGGAGGATAGGTGGCCGAGATTGAGAGATCTCATGAACTCGGGAGTTCGCAGAGTGAAAGCCCAAGTATTGGGTATTCAAAGTCGCGAGGCCCGAGGACACGAGGCGGCGAAGTGGCGAGAAGATCAGAGCTGTCCATCTGAGGAGGACAGGTGTCGAGAGATCGAGAGATCTTGCAAACTCGGGAGTTCGTAGGGTGAGAGACCAAACTTTGGGTATTCAAAGTCACGAGGACGCAAGGAGCGAGGAGGAGATAGTCGTCGGATCCGGATCGTAGGAGGACTATTGGAACTGCACGTGGGATCGTGTATCAGGACCTCGTGAGAAAAGACTTGAGGATTTCGTCACGATAGTCGCGATATTGCGAGAAGCGATATTTCGACAGCTAGAGGATAGTGTGGACCATAGAAAAACTGGCGAGTGGAGTACAGGTGGCACGAAGCCCTCGGGATCTCGCCGTGAGAAGTCTCGAAATATTGGTGTCAGGACTCACGATCTTGCGAGGCTCGAAGTCTCGGCAAAATAAGGGGCCATTGAAAAGTCAACTCATGTGCGCACTTGGATATTTCGGCACATCGAGTGTCACAAGGTGGAAAACCAAGTGTTTGATATCGCGAGTCACGAAGTTGCAAAGGAGGTAAGGCCACGGACACGGGGCAGTGGTCATATGGTGGATGCTTAGCCAGGAGGGCTAGCGCATAGGAGCCGAGTGCTCATCGAAGATCGGGGATTCACGAGAACAGAGGTTTGTCACAATGGGATTTACGAAACCCCAAACCCCGATATTGAGATCGGGGATAATCACGGTTCTTGCAGAGGCCGCGACAGGTGAAGGTAAGGCCTGTGGATCGGGCATTTGACAGGGATTCCATTTGGGAATCTAAGAGCCTCTTCGGCTCAGAAGCATAAAGGGATTTGAACGATCCTATGAGCAGGAGAGCGGGACGAGGGTACGGTCATGTTTTTCGTGCTGCATCATGAAGAGGAAGGGACCAGTTGGGTCCTCTTAAGATAGGGGCACTTGAAAGCTTTGTTTTTAAAATTTCAAAAGAAATATGACATTGTTCATTCCAAAACAAATAAGCCTCTTTTGCTAACAGTTTGAACAATGGGGTAGCTAGGTTTGTAAAATTTTGAATGAACCTCCTATAGTAACCAACATGCCCTAAAAAGCTTCTGTCTTCTTTCTGTGAGCTAGGGATTTTTATTTGAGAAATGATGTCAATCTCGGCAGGGTCTACCCTTCTTCTAGTATCGGTGATGTGGTGACGTAAAACAATTCCTTCTGTGAGCATCATTCTAGATTTTTCATGACTAAGGGAAAGTTTGGTTTCTTTACACCTGATGAATACTTTCTCCAAATTGTCCAATTCTTGTTGGAAATCATCCCCATATACTGTGAAGTCATCCATGTATACTTCTACAAATTCATGGGTCAAATCAGATAAAATTTCCAAGACAACCCTTTGAAAGGTGACAGGGGCATTACACAAACCAAAAGGAAGAACCCTATAAGAATAGGTATGCCATGGGAAAGTAAATGTAGTTTTGCCTTGATCTTCTGGTGAAATTCGGATCTGATTGTAACCACTAAACCCATCCAAGAAAGAAAAATACCTCTTCCCAGACAAATTGTCCAAGACCTGGTCTATGAAAGGAAAAGGAAATTAATCCCTGTAGGTAGCCTTGTTTGATTCTCAAAATTCCACACAAATCCTCCATTTACCATTTTTCTTAGGGACAATAACTAATGGGGACACCCACTTTCTATCCAATATAGGGTTAATAAAATTTGCATGCATGAGTTTTGGCAGTTCTTCTTTCACTATGTATTTTAAGGATGGATTCATTCTTGTTTGGGGTTGCCTAACAGGTCTGATTTGGTCATTGGTGTAAATATGATGCATACAAGTGTCTCGATGAATCCCTTTCATGTCATAGAAATCCCATGCCAAAGCACCAGATTGTCCTTGAATCATTTTAATCAATTTTTGTTGTTGATCTATTTCTAAGCTAGCATTGATATAAAAGGATTTTCCAAAACTAATTTCAACAGCCTGGATAGTTGATTCTTTCCCTTCATCTACTTGTGAAATGGTGGACACTATAGAGGTGGAGGGGGGGGGGAATTTCTTGAAATTCAGAGCTGGAGATATGTGTATATTCTGGAAAAGATTGAGGGTATTCAATGCATTCAACATCAGCAAAAAATAGGCTTAAATTTTTTTCTTTAGTTTTCTATTGAAATCCTTTTACGTGTTCGAGTGTTAACAAGGGGTGGGTATAGTCCTCCTCCCCATATGGATTCTCCAACCAGAAAGAAACTTCAGTGGTTTCTTGGGAAGGAGGAAAGAGAATAAGTTTTTGACTTTGGGTGCCATTGGAGATTGCCATCTCTCTAGACCAACAACTAATAAACACATCAGTAGTGTCCAACCAAGGTCGGCCAAGCACTATTGGATTTCATGGTTTGGAGGTTTAAGGATGAATCACCAATAAATACACAGGGTACTCCAAAGAGGCCAAAGTGATTGTTACATAATCTAGACTTCTTGTTGGACTGACAGCTGATTTTTCTGCTAATTCCAGCAAAGTCTGTGTTGATCTTAGGTGATTTAGTTGCAATGTTTCAATGGTGTCAACCAGCATAAAATTTATTTCTTCTCCTAGATAAATAAGTTTGTTTGGAAAAAAAAACACCATTAATCTCTATGGTCACCACTGGATTTCCTGGATCATTATATTTAGATGGCATTTATGATATAAATTCTGATAATCATCCAACCACCTATATGACAAGAGGCTCCTTCCTCTTCCTCCCTGGATTTTTAATGAAAATATCCCTTACAATCTTAGCATAAATAGGAATTTCCTTGATGGCTTGAAGTAGGGAAATATTTACACATATGTTTCTAATTTCAGTCTCTATATTATGCCCTATAGGTACCTCAAATTTCTTCACAAGTAACCTTTCTGAATAAGGGGGAGGATTAGTTTTCTGAGGTATTTATGGTGGGTGAGGAATTTGAGGAGGAATTTCCTGTTGTACAGGGGTGTCTCTTTATTCATCTTATTGGTTATCCATTTGTTCTTCTTCTTCAACTTCTTCGTTATCTATTTGTTCTTCTTCTTGAATAACCATAGTAGGATTTGGTTTATTCAAAACCCTCCCTGATCTTAATTCAATTCCATTAAATGAGGCAGGAGTTATCACATAAGTGGGGAAGGTTTGTACTTCAATATTTTGTATAGGTTTTGTAAGT
>JASDQU011311280.1:4458-29542 GCA_032191745.1 Picea mariana
AAGTTAGAATAAAATGATTATTAATTTAGAATATTAAATTAATAATCTAGAATATTTGATTAATAAATGTAGACTTTTAGAAATACATTATTGTTGTAAAAGATATGACTCTAGAGAGGTGTCATATCTTAGGCTCTAAAATAGGAGTATTGTTTTTAGATTGTTAAGATAGCATTTATTGTAAATGGACACTTGTTTATTTAATAAGTGATCCATATCTTGAGTTTGTTAGGACATTTAGCTTATATATAGCTCATTGCAAGAGTATTGTGTTGTTCGGGTGTAAACTCTTGCAAAGTTTCTTATGTAATTTCTTTTCTTATTAATAAAAATGTGTGTCTGAGGACACTTCGGCCATTAATCTTGAATCACATCATTACTATTTGGATTTACATTCAAGAAGTATGGAAGAATATAAGGCAAATTGAGAAAATTCTTGTACATGGGGGACCAAAATTCTATAAATGAGGTAATATTGGAATGGAATTGTTTATAGTATCTCTCTTCATTAGAATTTATCATGCTCTACTTCATTAGTTATTTAGAAGATTTAGATGATGAGAAATTTAATTTAAATTAAAGATTTTTATTTTTATAACAAAAATTTATATAATTAATTTGTAAAATATTAAAAAATATAAATAATTATATAGAAAAATGTAAAATCAAAATAAAAAAATAACTTACATTTCTAAACAATCTTCCCTTTTTAAAAATTTACATGTTGATTACCAACCCTCCACTTTTACTAGGCATTGAGAACAATTAGAATCTATTTGTACAAGAGGAATAATTGGGGAGAATGATGACATTATAATACCATAATTCTTGTGAGGATTGAGCCAAGAATCCAACATCATCATTGAAGGAGTTTTTGTGTATCAAAGGTTTCTTCATGAAAGAAGTTTACATTTAAGATAATCAACATTGAATATTTTAATATATTAATTTTAATATTTTTTGGAAAAAAAAAACTCAAAAAATGTAAGTTTTTAAAAATGTTTAAAAAATGCAAAGGATGAAGTAAGTATTTTCTTTTTGTATAGTTTCACTATTTTTTTGAAGATCCAATTGAATATCCAAACAAATAAGTTGATCATGATCTAGCTTAGGGTGGCTTCCTAACACAATTAAACACACAAAAAATCAATACAAGCTATTTTTAGATATCTTGAACAAGCATAGCCTAGGGTGACTTCCTAGTAAAATCAAATACAAAGGAAATCAATACAAGATCTTTTTAGATACCTTGAACAAGAACTTTAAGTCATGATTAATGCAACCTATGCAACCACACTCTTTATGCAACAATTTCTATAGAAGTTGGAATTTTAAGTCTTTTTTGTTAGAGTGTTGCATGAGATTGGAGGGATATATTAAAACTTGACTTCGTTAAAGGAAGAAGGATCTTTTAAGTACCTTTTTGGGAAATTATGAAGGTATTTGGATTTTAATGTGACACAAGGGAAACTTTTGTAATGTTTTTTTTTAAGTATTCTATAAATCACCTGTCATGAGAAGCCATTACAGAATTCCAAGTGTTTGTTAGAGCTAGAGTCGCCATGAATGGAAACCAACTCTACTCTAGCTTAGTGTTTTGAACAACATTCCTCACAGGGCCAAAAACCAATACTACAGTCTAAACCTATGAAAACTATTACACCAATGGACATTGATGTATATCAAAACCAGGGATGATTTTAGGGGCTAAATTCACTCATGGGCTAATTTTCCATGGTTTTTCCAAAAATGAGATTCGTTATTTTAAAAATGATTCGCCCAAATTCTATAGGATAAAATGATTTTACCTTAAAAATCACCAAAAATTTATAAAAACTATATAAAATCCTTAGAAATTTCAATACTTTTACGAAAATATCGCCAATCATTTATAGTTGGAATATGAAGGATTAGTAAGATTCGCCAAGGTTTCTACATTTTAAAATAAATTTCCATCCTTAAAATCATCCCTGATCAAAACTAGAAAGATAAACCAACTTCCAAAAAACCAACTAAGAATCAAAATTATGAACCTGGCATGCATTGCAAAAGTCATCAAGTTCCCCCGGGGGGAGGAGAATAGGTTGTTGTGCTCTTGCTACTTCCATGGATGTCAAGTCTTCAAGGTTGTTTCACATATCCTCAAACATAGAGAGTCGTTGGTCCACGAGCTCGAGGTGAAATTTCAGGTCAAAGAAGCTCGAATATTAATTGTTGAAGGATACCCAATTCTACATGAATTCATTGAGTGTCCTCGCTTGCGAAGGAGCTTCGATGTACATAAGAGAAGCTTCTCTAGTCAGGGCAGGAGACTTGTCTTGAAGAGGAATGAATAGAGGCAACTAACCCAGATTAAACCCCAACGAAATGCCATGGCGGTCAAACCACTTTATTTTTCATCCCCAACCAGTGGAATTGCATCCATTGTCTTGTTGACGATGAGAGGCCAAACTGGGAAGAGAGTTCTCAGTGTGTTTCCTCATATTGTTATATCTGTCACTACCTGCACTAGACTAAATGTGCCCGATAGGAATGTGGTCCCCCCTACCATTCTTTGAGTGCCCTCTCTAGCGCGACATGCTAATCCTGGGTGGCTTTACCCACCAGTCGCAATTGATCCTGAACCATTTCCCACTCCTGCCACATGAGAGAGAATGTTGAGTTTGAATGTAGGTTGTTGAATATGTCGCCCACATGACCCAATGCTCCATTATACATGTTTCTCCCATCGTCATCATGGTCGTTAATGCTGCCTTGATGACTAGGTAGCTGGAGTAATAAACTACAACCTCCTCCGTGTTGTCCCTCACCATGCTTTGAAAAACCAAGCACCTCGAGGACCTGGCTCGATTAATGATCCAAATTGGTGGTGCGTGTCTCACTTTACCTTCTCACCTGGCTTGAGGATCATGAGGCTAGGTATCACTCTCTCCCAAGGCCATCTCAAGCTACATTGATGTTGGGTAACACCCCATCTGGGGGAGGGAACTTTTGTAATGTTAAAATATATATTTTCTTGTATTTATATTAAATGTGCCTTCATAGCATGTTGGCTAGCAAAATGATGCTAACATTTAGCATTCAAAAAGGTTGTGGGTTCAAACCTTAATAGTATTTTCCTTGGAGACCAAACCCTCAACATAAAGTGAATTGCATAAGGGTTGTAGGGATATTAGGTGGATTCTAAGAATTCTATAGGATTAGGACATTGATTGCTCGCTAAAGTAAGAATGGATAAATTATTTTAGGTTTTCTAGATTTTTGGGAAGATTCTAAGACTCCTTTTAGATTGGGCATCCACTACTTGACAAAAGTAAAATAATAGATATTTTAGGTTCATAGGGTGAATGCATGACATATCCATATGAATCTTTAGTAGCTCGTCGACATCCATGGATGACTAACAAGTGTCCAAACAAATTAGCATCCATGTTAGAAATAGGAGGCCTCCACGTGAACAGTAGGTTGGTTGATCCAAAAACATCCAGAGAAGACTAAGGATAACTCAGAATTCACAGAAGAACCTCAGGAATCTCATAATGGCCTCAGTAGACTGAGAAAGGGAAAAAAAATAAAAGTCCTTAAAACTCAACAAAATGGGCATCATCGCAAAGAGAACGTCACAATATTTCCAATGATGTAAACGATTCGTCAAACAGAGTTACAGATCGAAAGATATGGCTAGTCAATGATTGGTCAAATATGTCAAGTCAACCAGGGGACACATCAACATCCGTACTGCTAATGTCATTAGATGACTGGATAGCGTGATATCACCAAGAGGTAGTTCTGACATCAATATGCCATGTGGCAACCCCACAGGCTACCACATGTCAGGTGGATTTGGAATTTTTAGGGTTCCAAGTGGACCAATGGAAAGCTGCCACATGGCACCACGAAGGGCCACCACGTGGCTCAACAACAGAATGACATGTGGCTCAACAACAGATCAACACATGGCTCAAACAACAGATCAACATGTGGTGGGTGATGTCAGTGCCACATGGGTCACTGACTGTATCGGGCAACCAATCAGAGGGCACCATGTGGACCAATTGAAAGGCACCACATGGAACCCACACTTTTCCCAATGAGGGTTGGGCTCCGAATGGTTTAAAAAAAAATGGTCGGTCGTCGGACTAGTCAGCACCGGAATTGGTGACCGGACCGGGCGACGACTGACAAAGTTACAATGAATATATATATATATATATATATATATATATATATATATATATATGGTACGAGCGCCGGAGGACAGGGATGGGCCAACCGACCGACACTGGAACCGGTGACCGGTTCGATGATCCCCCGACTTTTCAACAACTATTCAAACAAATATACCAAAAGGGGAGTCTGGAGGATTTAAACCCTAGACCTTTGGGAACCAACACCTTAATTCGACCTCCACCAACCGGTTGGCCTAACGGTCTCATTGTTTCATTCACCAATGTTTATTTATTTAAACCAGGTTTTGTCAGTACCGGGACAAGAGGGCGCTCGACGATACGATCAGGCATCGTTTACAAGGCAAGGACAGAGGATTAATTGCAGGTTGCAGGTACAAAAACCAAGATGAAATTTCTCATGGGCTTGGAAGTGCGAGAGTCAGATTGAGGCGTGGAGACAGTCATTTTTACGTAATTCAACACCACGAATTCAATGGTGTTGTCTGTTTTCTGATCTAAGCAAAACGTCTGCATCTTAATTCTAGAATGAGGTATACTTCTGTATTTTGCCAAATTCTTTTGTTGAGTTAATAAAAAGGCCTACCCATTTGAGAGAAGTACCCAGAGATGTAGTCCATCGGGGACAAACTCCATTATCAAGTTCTTTGTGTTCATATTTGATGCTTATGTCTCTTCATTTTGAGTTTTTCCTTCTTTATGGTGCACTTCAATTTATGCTCATTTAATACAATTCTTTAATAAGTCACATTGATGGAAAGATCTCGGATCATGTTGGTATCAGAGAAGTCATATTTGAATTGAATTGTTGAGTGTGAATTCTTACTAGGGCCAAGCATAAACAGGGTGAAGGAACACTAAAGAATTTTTACCCAGAAATTGGTCGTGCACCCCGAAGGAAGAAAATGGTCGAAGAGGAAAAGTGTGATGAACAGGAGAACAACTTCCATATGGTATTCTATCGCATGTCAGAAATGGTCAAGCGAATGTATGGAGACTACGAAAATAGGATGAAGAAGAAAAGGAAGAAAAAGGAAGCACAAGTAGATGATAAATGCTTCAGTGAATCAAGAGGCTAGAGGAGACCCTCCTGAGTCTCCATCTTCACCATTGAGTTCTAGCTCTTCTTCCTTTGATCATTCTCATCATTCTAGCCATAAAGATTCTTTTAAGAAATCATTATCAAAGCTTGATGTAAAATTTGATTTACCTATGTTTAATGGAGATGCTAATCCTGAAAAGCTAGATAAATGGATCCAACCGGTTGAAGTATATTGTTGTGTTCAATATATTGATGAAGAGGAAGTTAAATTGCAATTGACCTCTCTTCAGTTGGAAGGCACTGCTCTTGTATGGTGGGAGAGAAAACTTTAGTACACAAGTAAGTGTGGTAATCTTCTTTCCTCATGGTCGGAATTTAAATCAACAATAAGGAAGCAATTTTATCAATTGGGTTATTTACATAAAGTAATGATGGATTGACAAACTTTAAGACAAAGTTAAGGTCAAACTATACAAAGTTTCATGGAA
The DNA here is from genome assembly GCA_032191745.1 of Picea mariana. Taxonomy (NCBI): domain Eukaryota; kingdom Viridiplantae; phylum Streptophyta; class Pinopsida; order Pinales; family Pinaceae; genus Picea; species Picea mariana. The sequence continues at coordinate 10,176 of JASDQU011311280.1, forward strand.
GAATTTAGGAAGAATTTTCTCGCATTAAACATTCCTTTAGATTCTTATGAAACTTTAATGAAGTATATTGGTGCACTTCACAGTTATATTAGTCATACTTTACTATTGTTTAACCCCAATAGTCTTGACGAAGTTTGTGTGCAAACCACTCACCTTGATAATATGGGAAATCATGTTCAAGAACATCCCATAAAGAAACCTTCCAATCTCCCACATAAGCAGTTTAAAAAGTTTAAGAGGAAGGAAAAAAATATCACCACTAACTAGAGGGAAGAAGGAAAGCCATCTTGCACTCATTGCAATAAGAATGGTCACGATGATGAACATTGTTGGAAATTACATCTAGAGAAAAGACCGAAACAATTCAGTGGAAAAGGGAAGACAAAGATCGTTGCTACAATGTAACAAGATCTTGGTTCCAATTCAAGAGATGAAGAAAAGATCACAGCGGTTGGAGTACAAGGTAAAGATTCCCTTCATGCTATTTAAAATTCCAATAATGAATCTCATGATGATGAAAGAAAGAGGAATGAATTATTTCACATAAGAGTTGTATCTAAGCACACTAAGATAGATACATTATTTGATCCGGGTTCCCAAGTAAACTTGATATCTGAAGCACTTGTCAAAAAGATGGGTCTTGAAACTAAACCACATCCAAAGCCTTACCCTCTTGGTTGGGTATGTGATAAAGAAAAAATTAATGTCACCAAACAGTGTAGGGTCATATTTTCTATTGCTTCAAAGTTGATTGATGAAGTGGATTTGGATGTTGTATCACTTCATATATGTGAAATAGTGCTAGGGATTCCTTATCTTTATGATAGGAAAGTAGTCTTCTTTCGTCATGAGAACAAATATCACCTTACTAAAGGGGGAGTGGAATATATTGTTAGAGCCCATAGCAAGAGGGTAAACACCACACTTGTTAGTGCAGGAAAAATGAAGAGACTCATAAACACTAATAAGAGATATGTACTCATGGTCGTAAGGGAAAAGGATGTCGGAACATCTAACGCCTTCCAAGGATGTGATCCTTCTGACAAGAAATAATTAATTGGTATTTTTTCTAAGTATGATGATATTTTTCAGGAACCAGATGGATTACCTCCTAAGAGGGAAATCCAACATGAAATACATCTTCAACAGGATTCTCCTCTTCCTAATGTGGGCATGTACAGGATGTTAATTGTAGAGATGACAGAGATCAAAAAGCAGGTATACGACTTATTGGATCAAGGGGTCATTAGGCCCATTTCATCTCCTTGTGGTTCTCTAATCATGATGGTGCCAAAGAAGGATGACACATGGAGAATGTGTGTCGATTATCGAGCCTTAAACAAAATACAGTGAAAAATTGATACCCTCTTCCTCGTATAGATGATTTACTTGATCAATTAAAGAATGATGTTTTTTTCACTAAGTTGGATTTGTGCAGTGGATACCATTAGATCAGAGTTGCAGAACATGATGCATGGAAAAATCCCTTTAAAACCAAACATGGATTGTTTGAGTGGTTAGTTATGTTGTTTGGGCTTTGTAATGCTCCGACAACCTTCATGCGGGTGATGAATGATGTATTCAGGCCATTTCTAGAATATTTTGTAATTGTATATTTAGACGACATTCTTATATTTATTGGGACTTGGGATAAACATGTAAGTCATGTAAACCAAGTATTAGATACTTTGCAAAGGGAAAATTTGTATGTAAAATTGTCCAAATGTGAATTTTGCAATACTGCACTTGTGTACTTAGGTCATATTGTAGGAGGAGGACAATTAAAAATTGATCCTTCCAAAATTGATGTAATTGTAAATTGACTAGAGCCCAAAAGTGTAACCAAAGTACAAAGCTTCTTAGGTGCAGTCCAGTATTGGACGAGACTCATTTCAAACTTCTCATTTATTGCAACTCCTTTGCATGCCTTGACCAATGTGAAAAACACTTTTTAGTGGGGAGGAAAACAACAAAAGGCCTTCAACACTTTAAAGAAAAAGATCAATACTGCACCAGTATTAGCACTGTTTAATCTTCAACAACCTTTCACCCGAGGTAGAGGCAGGGAGGGTTATAGGACTTAGGGGTCTGTAACCAAGATGGGACACAGATCTGTGATAGCAACACTTCGCAGAGTATTCTATTAAAACTACAACATGATATTCATTAACTCATTAGCTTCATTAACATCGTAGAAGAAAATCCTAATATAGATCGGCACAGTAACAATAAAGGTTAAGTACTTCAACCACTTAGCACATAGCAATGAGTTAGATCTAGAATTCATTCATAAAGAACAATAAATCACTAAGCAACATCAGATATATCCATTATACATAATAACAAAATTACTGAGTAGATAAATGACAAACACAACATAGCACAAAGCACACCAAGACATAAGATATACGTGGTTCACCCCAGTGTGGGGCTACATCCACCAACTTCTTCATCTTCTTTATTACTCTTTAATTTCTTACATTCATCCTCTCCTATGCACCAAGCCATAGAGCCAATATTCATAGAGGACAGGAGATTTGCACATTGACCACCAGATCCTCCTTCCCAAAATTAGGTCAAGGCACATAGCCAACTCCTTTATTGAGCACATTGCCTTACATACACATTTTGTTGCACAAAGCACTCATAACTACTTGCACATAGCCACTTAGACTTCACTCTCCAAGTCTCTATATCTTTCTACCGTACATTCTTATCTATTTTTACTTGTACATTTCCTTACAAAACGGCCTAAACATGGGTAAACCCATGGGACGACATCCCATAACCCATTACAAAAACCCTAATGAACTCCTTGTTGGGTCCACATAGCCCGCAAAACAAGTAAGATCTATGATCTCAGCTCTGCCATGGCGCTCCTTCTTCGACCATACTATCCAATTCCAAAAGGTGGTCCAAACCTGACCAAGGTTTCCTCAAAACTTGGTCGAGGGCCAACAGGCCCCCAACACTCACATGTGACTCATCCTGAGTCACTTAGTTCTGGGAAATGCTGCTTCGAAGGCCTCAAGATTGACTCAAGTTGCCTCGAATTGTTGCTTCTCCTGAGCCTCTTGCTCAGCGATCTCCTGGATCGTCTACGCTGTAACACGCCCTTCCAGGTGTTGTTCCACCGTTGTAACCACTTGGTCCAGTTTCAAGACTTATCCTTCAATTTATTTGAACACCTTGAAGGCTTCATCCTGCATAGGTTGCAGCTTCTGTGCGACTTCAATTACTCTTCCCTAGATGGCAGTAATCTGTGGCTGGACTTCGTGTTGTTCTTGAGATATATTCATTCTCTCAACTGCGGTGAAAAGCTTCATCTGCACCTGCACGGTGAATGCATGTTGTTGCACTTCCTGTAAATACGCTTCCAACTTCCTTAGCTCTGGATCTTCTGCGAGGTGTTCATAAGTCTGTGCACTTCTATCGCTCAAATTTTTTCACTTTGAGGCGAGGGCCCTTATCCTTATTACTATGTTCTTGGTGGCTTCCTCTCTCTTGTCGCACACTTCTTGCAGGGTGCTTGGTACTACTTGGACCTCCAACTCTGTTATCTTCACTTGAAGCTATTGGATGGTCTCAGTGAGCTTCTCCACTTGAGCCTCGACCCGGCACAAAGTGACATGATTTACTCATAGCTTCCTTAACCATGGCTCGTTCTGCTAGAAACTGCTCCTTTTCTTTCTGTAGCTGTACTTTTTCCTCCTAGACCATCGCCTGAAACTCATATTTTTCATTTTCATAGGTGGTTACACAATACTGCACTACACATAGTTTCTCTAAGACTTCCTCTTTCTCTTGTTTCAAGGTTTCTATAGTTTTCTTCTTCTCTTATTGGACGTTTTGAAGTGCAGCCTCTGTCACATCTTCTAGTCTTCTTCATTGGGCTGGTTCATACCCCAATTTTTTATTCTGTGGCGAGGAGGGCATAGTAGGTATTGCGCAGATCAATTGAATAGCTTATTGTATTTCCTTCAGTTTCTTCTCGACCATTCCATACAACTCCCCCTGCTTCGCTCCATATCTCTGCAAGATTTCCTCAGAAGCATCCTCTATGTCTCCACGGACCAAGCTGATGCCATCCTCCATGAGAATGGCCTCTAACTAGGTCTTGCTAGTGCACGTCTTCTTTCTTGTTGAAGTTTTATGTGGCGAAATCTTCCTCTTCTATGGTATTTCATTAGGAGGATCTTTCGGAGGTTTAGCATCGCCTTCTCCTTTCCTTTTGCCTTCATTCCCTCCTCCCTTTCCATCTTCTTGGTCTTCTCCTCCTCCTCCTCCTATGGGCATGTCAGATCCATTTTCTTCAGAAGCATTGTCCTCCTCATCGGTCTCTATGTCTTGGACGTCTTCCTGCTTCTTCTTCTTCATCGTCCTACTGGATTGTCCAACATGATCGACCCGAGTGACCAAGGGGATTCCTATGATGTCAATGTTAGAGAGTTCTACATCATCGACCGGTACAAGGAACTCCTCTGACCATTCCTTGGTGATCTACTCCATGTCCTCATCTGTCAATTTATAATATGACTGTAACTCTTCCTTTCTCTCATCTCTGCGTGTAGTGATATAGATAAAATGTCGATTTGCGTGGAACTTAGCTAGTGGTATGTACTAGTGCAGGGTGCATGGTGTCATGCATGGAAATGCTTCAATAACAACCTTTAGTTGTTGATAATACGCATGGAACACAACTTTCGATTTCCATTTCTTCAACATGTCATTGGTGTACCACAAGGTAGAGAACCTAGCGACCAACGACTTTGATGGTCCAATCTTCGGGAAGGTGGCTCCTTTAGGAATTTTCCAAGAGAAAAATGTGATCAACATAAGAAGCTAGCTGAAGTGGAACTCGTATCCCTGATTCTGAGCTTCGCGACATTCTTTTTCTAGTTCATTGACGAGGTAACTTGCCCAATTCATTCTCATGCCCTCCACACATTTTCCTGCAAGGTCCACCACGAAACCAGTGACCTGTGTGGGGTAGTTCTTTCTTATGAGCTTGCTAGCTATGAGTTATCAAGTCAAGTGCACTGCACCATCCTGAATAGAGGCTACCTTGTAGCCTCACTTTCCTTTTTCAAATTCTCCATATGCTTCCTTGATGTGTTGTGCCAGGGAGTGGTCTGAGGCCTTCTCTGGGTAAAATTGTTGAGGGTCAGGTACCTTCATGCTTAATCATGTAATCAAGTGGATCAACGTTAGATCCACAATAATATGTTGGTTGAGCCACATGTATCTTCCATGATAGCATGACAAGAGGAGTTTAACGCAAGCGTTAACCTCTTGGTGGTAGCCAAAATGGGGAATCTTCATCACATTGAGCACAGTGGACTGCGCTAGCTCCTTAATCCATGGCTAGGAGATAATGCGAGGCTTCTTCCCAGTTGACTTCTCCAGGCATCTGTGGGGTGAAATAATAGCATGGTTCTTTCTATATCCAAGGTTGAAGTCATTTTTCTTTAGTAACGAGATCTATCCTAACTAGCTCCCAACTATGTGTATTCCCTTCGGAATGTATGCGGTGATCAGGGTGTATTTGTAGTCTCATGGAATGCTGTCACGGTTAACCGTGCCAGCCAACGGTGAAATATAGTTTGGTAAGATCGACAGGATCTTCTTTGCGTTCTGCGATGCTTACTTCATTGCTCGGTTGTGGGGTTGGCACAGCCTGAACTTCATCTAGTCGAAGGGGAAGCCTACAGTCCCCTGGTCAACGATGCCTGGACACCTTCAGACATAGCTCTATCAGCAATAAACTTGTTAAGAACCTCCTCGACGGACTTCTCTAACTCAGTGTGTTCTCCCAACATTCTCACTTTTAAACAGACAGGTCGGGGTAGATGAACATACAAGTGGGATAGACAAACAGATGGCGATGTCTAGCTTCTGATAACACAGTTCAACGCAAAATCAATTATCTTCTTGGCTTAGTTAATCATGGGTGGAAAAAAGTGGTCCCGACGCAGCGTCCAATGGGTTAAATAAGCGAGCCTCATAATAGATTCTTCCAACTGGCAGGAATACTTCCATCAATGTGAATTTGTCCGTTATGGCGCGGTTTCAATGTCCAAAAGCTCATAAATGTGTTTTCTATCCGTTCCGGAGCATCGTTATAATGGGCGGGGCACCTCCAACGGTCATATAGCTTTGCTAGGGCGAAGTCCCATTCTAAGCGGTTCTGTTGTTCCAGTGAGGTTCAAGTCCAACAAAATTTCCTCTCACAAAGTCTTCCATCTTTTCTCTGTAACTTCCTACAACTTTTATAACTTGGATTTATTTTTACTGAGATTCCTTTCCTTCTTTCTTGTGATCTGAGTTCCTCTAACTGTTTCTAGAATCCTCTTTCCATTCTTTTTCTTATCTTCTCTTAGTGTAGTGGCTTCGCATTGCAAAGGGTTCGAAGTTAGTATCCTTTCTCTTATTAATTCCAGGATGGGTATTCTTATTTCTTGTATGGATAGGTATTTCAAACCTTCTTGCGTTCTTTCAAATTCGAAAGATAACTCTCTTGCCATCTGTTGCTTCAACTTATCTTCTTGTTCTTCTATTAGTCGGTCTATTTTTCTAGCTATAAAATCCCTTAGTTCTTGCCTTTTCTTTTCTGTGGCTTCTTCCTCTGCTTTCCTTCTGATCTGATCCTTCTCAATCCAAGTCTTTCCTAACAAGAGTGGGAAATGGGTTTTGTTCTCAACAAACTTAATGACTTCAAATTCCTCTTCATTCGATGTTCCATGAACAATAATAGGTATATTAGTAACTCTTCCACATAGGGTTATCATCTTTCCTTTAAACAAGCCTATCCTTCCCAATGAAGGTACCACAACAGGATTTCCCAAAATTTCCCAAGTTTCTTCTGTCATAATATTTACTTGTGTTTCTTCATCCAAGACACAGTCTATGTCGAAGTCTTCTATTCTTGCACTTATGCATTGTTTTACTTTCAGGATCTCTGGTAAGCTGACGTCTTTGTGATCATTCATCATTTCTTTCAATTGTAATAACATAGTTTGAGCTTTCTTTCATTCTTTCTCTGTGTGATTATCTAACATGCTCTTAGTCTCTTGAATTTCTTCATAGTGTCCTTGTCTCATGTTCATTCGTTCAACTTTAGAAATCATCTTTAGACAATCCTCAACCTCATGACCAAAAACTTTACAACAAAGACAAATAGGACTTGTACCAGAGCATTCCTTAGCAAGATGTCTCGGTCTTCTGCAGTTATAACATAATGTCAATCCTCTCTTTCTTTTAAGCATTCCCCAACCTCTCATGTACTGCACACTAGGATCACAGTGCTGGTCCTACAATGGGTAAAAATAATCTAGGTTCATGCATCCACTTATTAGTCCAAAAATTCTTTTTATGCATAGGAATAACATATCTTTCTTCATTTCTATTAGCTTTACTTATATCAACTCTTTCTTCCAATTGGGCCCTAGCTTTCAGACTAGGACATAATCTATTAAACATACTTAAATTCAAGCTTTCAAAACAAAAAATTTCACTTATCTTGCTCTTATCAAAGCACAAAGCTTTACCTCTTTTAAGATCTTACCTCTTTTCTTCAGATCTGATTTCTTTCTTAGGATAGAGCTTCGCAAGTCAAGTAGAGTACTGTGCACTTCAACAACAGATCTATGCACAAAGATTATCTTTTCTTTACTCCAGTTCCCAACAATCACAGTTTAAGGTCCCGACAACGAAACCATTTGTTGGCACAGGGGCAGAACCAGGGTTCAATGCTTCAACAACACACCAACAAAACCCTAACTACAGGCCCTCTCGACAACACCTGCAAAGAAGGAAGAGTATCAACCAAGGTAGAGGCAGGGGGGTTATAGGACTCAGGGGTCTGTAAGCAAGATGGGACACAGATCTGTGATAGCAACACTTCACAGAGTATTCTATTAACATTACAATATGATATTCATTAACTCATTAGCTTCATTAACATCACAGAACAAAACCCTAAGATAGATCGGCGCAATAACAATAAAGGTTAAGTACTTCAACCACTAAGCACATAGCAATGATTTAGATCTAGCATTCATTCATAAAGCATAGTAAAGCACTAAGCAACATCATATCTACCCATTATACATAATAAAAGAATCACTAAGCAGATAAATGACAAGCACAACATAACACAAAGCACACCAAAGATAAAAGATATATGTGGTTCACCCCAGTGTGGGGATACACCCACCAACTTCTTCGTATTCTTTATTATTCTTCAATCTCTTACATTCATCCGCTCCTTTGCACCAAACCACAGAGCCAATCTTTGCAGAGGACAGGAGATCTGCACACTGAGCACTAGATACTCCTTCCCAAAATTAGGTCAAGGAACAAAGTCAACTCCTTTATCAAGAACAGAGCCTTACATACACATTTTCTTGCACAAAGCACACAAAACTACTTGTACTTAGCCACTTAGACTTTTCTCTCCAAGTCTCTATATCTTTCTACTATACATTCTTATCTATTTATACTTTTACATTTCCTTACAAAAAGGCCTAAACATGGGTAAACCCATGGGCCGACATCCCATAACCCATTACAAAAACCCTAATGAACCCCTTGTGCATCCACAAAGCCCGCAAAACAAGTGAGATCCACAATCTCATCTCCATCATGGAGCTCTATCTTCGACCGACCTTTCGAAGTCCAAAAGGTGGTCCAAACCTCACTAAGGTTTCCTCAAAACTTGGTCGAGGTCCAACACCTACATATGATAAATATTTGTATGCATTAGTTCAAAGTGTAAATAAATGGAAGCACTGCTTGTTAGGGAAGGAGACAATCATACATACAGATCACCAACCCTTACAGTATCTCCAAGCACAAACCAAGCTGCAACAATCTCAACATTACAGATGGATGGGTTTTCTTCAACAGTTTCATTTGGTGATCAAATAAAAAAAGGGTGCAAGTAATAAGGTAGATGATATGATTTCTAGAACTCCTATTGTTTCTTCTATTATTTTGAAGAATGATTCTTTATCTCATGATATTTATGTGGAACAATATGTTGTTGATGAATATTTTAAAGAGGTATTTGAGAAGCTAACCAATGGTGCACAGGTAGATAACTATTGTTTGCAGGGAAAAATACTCTACCATCTTGGAAAGCTTTGTATTCCTACAAGTGAACGAGTCCATTTAATACAAGAAGCTCACACTTCTCTTGTGTCTGGGCATTTTGGAGTAGGAAAAACTATGGCTCATCTGCAAAGGTTTTGTTACTGGCCTCAGAAGAAAGAATTGTAACTAAATATGTAAAGGGGTGTGTGATGTGTTCTACTTGTAAGCCCACTAATAGAAAATTGGGGCTATACTCACCACTTCATGTTCCATCCCATCCATGGGAGAGTATCTCCATGGATTTTGTAGGAGGTTTACCACTGTCGAAAATGGGTCATGACTATTTGTATGTTGTAGTGGATAGGTTCAACAAGATGTGTATCTTGATGCCATGTAAAAAGTAGATCAATGCTGAGTAGACTACTAATCTCTTCTTTCAGTATGTTTGGGTTCACTTTGGGTTACCCACATCCATTGTCTCGGATCGAGATACTCAATTCCTTGGATATTTTTGGACAAACTTGTGGGGAATGATGGACACCAAGTTGAAGAGGAGCATTGTTTTCCATCCATAGACCGACGGGAAGACAGAGGTTGTTAACTGAACAATGGTAATTTTTCTTCGAGGCTATTGTAGCAAACATCCCAAGTTATGGGATGACCAGATACCCTATGTACACCATGCTTACAATCAAGCCTTACATTCCTCCACTCAATGTTCGCCATTTGAGACATGTTTTGGATATTTACCTAAGGTCCCTTTGAGCTTGATGTATGAAAGAGATTTAAATTCAAATGAAGAATGAAATGAAGACATAGCCCATAAGTTCATTCAAAGGATCCAATAGGTACACCAAGTAGTCAGGGAGCAGTTGGAGAACATTCAAGCATAGTCTAAAGCTCAACATGAAAAAAACAGGGTTGATCATCAGTTCCAGGTTGGAGATCATGTATGGCTTCACATCAGCAAGGAAAGATTGAAAGGTGAAAGAAAGAAACTCAAGCCCATCCAATATGGACCCTTCACTATTTTGAAGAAAAGAGGTACCAATGATTTTTGTTTAGATCTTCAACCATATATGCAGGTTTAATCAGTTGTAAATGTGGAAAACTTGAAACTTTTTGAGCCTCCCATGATCATGGATCAGGGTGAGGAAGTTTCAATACCTTTATTTGATGATTTTTTTCATGAGTACTTGGACGAGTTGAAGGAATATATCATCATAGACAGAAGGATGAGGACTTCACATAGGGGTGATGTTGATTATCTTCGAGTGGGATTAAAGGGCACACATCCAAGCAAGGAAAAGTGAATTGAGAAGGAAAAGGTGAGGGAACTCTTCCCTCACTTATTTGTTGATTGATGAAAGATTTTGGTGGTCCAAAAATCTCTCAGTGGGAAGGCGTGATCCAAAAAGGATCCAGAGAATACTAAGGATAACTCATAATTTGCAGAAGCACCTCAGGAAGCTCAAAATGCCCTCAACAGACCGAGAAAGGGAAAAAAATAAAAGTCCTTAAAATTCAACAAAATGGGCATCATCGTGAAGAGAACGTTACAATCTTTCCAACAACATAAATGGTTCGTCAAATGGAGTTACATATCGAAATATATGGCTAGTCAAAGTTTGGTCAAACAGGCCAAGTCAAGCAGGGAACACATCAGCATCCGTACTGCTGACGTCAACAACTCATTGGACAGGGTGACGTCAACATGCCACATGGAATCCCCACTGGTTTCCATGTGTCAGGCTGATTTGTCATTTTGAGGGTGCCAAGTGGACCAATGGAAAGCTTCCACATGGCACCACTAAGGGCCACCATGTGTCTCAACAACAGAACAACAGATGGCTCAACAATAGACTGACACGTGGATCAAACAACAGATCCACACATGGAAAGTGATGTCAATGCCACATGGGCAGCTGATCGAACAACCAATCGGAGGGCACCACATGGTACCCACAGTTTTCCCAATGAGGGATGGGTTCTGAATGGTTTAAAAAAAATGGTCGGACGACACCAGAACTGACGATCGAACCGACCAACGATTGGAAAAGTTATAACGAATATATATATATGGTACCAGCATCGGAGGACAGGGATGGGCCAACCAACCAACGTCAGAATCGGCAGTCCCCCCGCCTTTTCAACCACTATTCAAACAAACATACCAAAAGGGGAGTCTGGAGGATTCGAACCCCGAACCTCTAGGAACCAACACCTTAATTCGACCTCCACCCATCGGTTGGCCTGACGACCCCATTGTTTTATTCGTCGATGTTTATTTATTTAATCCAACTTTTTTAAATGTTGGGAGGAGAGGGCACTCAATGGTATGGCCCGACATAATTTACGAGGCAAGGACAAAGGATTAATTACAGGTTGTAGGCACGAAAACTGAGATGAGATTTCTCATGGGCCTGGAATTTCCAGAGTCAAATTGAGGCATGGAGACAGACATTTTTGGGTAATTCGACGCCACAAATTCAATGGTGTTGTCTGTTTTCTGATCCAAGAAAAACTTCTATAGTTTAATTCCAAAATGAGGTATACTTATTTATTTTTCCAAATTCTTTTGTTGAGTTAATAAAAAGGCCTACCCATTTGAGAGAAGGACCTAGAGACGTAGTCCATGAGGGACAAACTCCATTATCAAGTTCTTTGTGTTCATATTTGATGCTTATGTATCTTCATTTTGATTTTTTCCTTCTTTATGGTGCACTTCAATTTATGCTCATTTAATACAATTCTTTAATAAGTCACATCGCTGGAAAGATCCAGGATCATTGGTAAACTATGATACCTCAACATCATGAGGGAAAAGACCAAGTGCCACATGCCACACCTATCACCTATAGTACCACATCAAAATTTTGAAATCATCATAGGAGGGAAAGATGGGCATGTCAGGAAATGAGATACACTTCCACACTAAACCTAGCATAAGAGAAGAAGAATTTAATCAAGAACATAAGTGACAAAGAAATCATACAGTACACAGAGATTTTACTCAGGAAACCCAAATCGTCAAAACCAACATTCCTTGAACATTTTGCTCTCTTGTTGTCTTATTCAATATGAATAAAAGGTTACATGTCTAACCTTGGTCCACACCTAAGACACAATCAACATCATACCCTCATCCTTATGCAAGAACAACCCTGTATCCAATCTGACTTACATCTGCATGACCAACAACCTCTAAACTATAGACTCTTGAAAATTAGCCATTCATCAGTTAAGGATTCAAGATTACCCTTTATAGCCTTACAACACACCTCTTTATAGGCTTTACAATAGGAAAAACCTTAAATACATGGCGCCCAAAAAAGGCTACAGATTCATAAAGATCATTGGTTACAAATCCTGCGAATCTTGAGATTTTGTTATAGTCAACTCCAAGTCGGATTACTAGCTGACTAATAGTCGACCTTCATTCAATATTCAGTGGGTCACCACACGCCTACATGTCGACCTCTTTTAGGTTGACCTCTTCGACTTTTTTTTGATGCCTTTACCATGTCGAACCTCCTCGACCTTCGACTTCGACTTTACCCGATCGAATAACTTCAAACTTTGAATTGTTGCCAATCTACCTCGACCCTCGACTTGTTGTTGATCCACCCCAACTTCGACCGTCAGTTGATCCACCTCGACTAGACTTTCACTGCAAATAATATAACAACCCAACATTCTCCCAGTTGTTGTCTTCTTTGCCGAAACCAAGAGATTCCTGAAATTTCATTCACATACCTAGGGAAGCAATTCCCATTGCCTCTTTGCACCAAGAGAAATTCACAACACTCACATACTTGGTCAACGAGTTTTCTATGTTTTACAACATTTCTACTTTCTCTAGTAGAACCTTGTTACTTTCCACCATATCTCTTACAAAATGGTACTATACATCAATGTTCTTAGTATTCAAATGATAAACAAGGTTCTTTGCCATAAATATTGTGCTTTGACTGTCGCAACTTATCTTCATATATTTCTTCTCAAACCCGATTCCTAAACACAAACTTTGCAGCCATACTGCTTCTTTGCTTCCATGAGTGGCTTCCATGTATTCAACTTCTGTTGTTGACAAGGCTACGACCGCATGTCGCTTTCTCATCCAACTTATTGCTCCATCGAACATCTTGAAGACATATCTGTTGGTCGAACGTTTTCGATCTAGATCTCCAACCCAATCAGTGTCAAAAAATCCATGTACATTTAATTTACCACTGTCACATCCATGTTTTCCTTGGTAGCATATAACATAGTCCTTCATTCCACACAAATACCTGAATACTCTCTTGACAACTTTCCAGTGCTCCTTTATAGGTGAGGACATGTACCTGCTCAACACTCTCACTACATGGGCAATGTCTAGTCGAGTGCATACCATCGCATACATTAAAATACCAACATCACTTGCATAGGGAACATGTGCCATGTCCTCTATTTCTTCATGTGTCTTTGGACATTGTTCAACAATTATCCTTGCTCCCACAAGAATTGGCACCTTCACCGTTTTCCAATCCTGCATGTTGAAACGCTTTAGAATTATTTCAGTATGCTTTGTTGGATTCAACCAGATCTTTCTAGTGGCTTGATCTCTCTTAATATCCATTCCCAGAATGAAGTTAGTTGCACAGAGATCCTTCATGTCAAACTTAGAGGACAATTGCTTCTTCACCTCCTTTATTGTGTCCATGTTGTTTCCAATCAACAACATGTCATTGACATACAAAGCTACATATATGAAACACCCACCTTCTTCCTTGCAATATATGCAATGAACAACTTTGCTTCTCACAAATCTCAAACTAAGGATGTATGTGTCAAACCTCTGGTACCACATCCTTGGCAATCACTTTAGACCATAAAGAGATCTTTTCTTTTTTCACACCAAATCTTTCTTTCCCTTTACTACAAATCCTTCAGGTTGTTTCATGTAGATTTCCTCTTCCAAGTCCCCATGTAGGAACGATGCCTTAACATCCATATTTTCTATTTCTAGATCAAATGTTGCAGCCATAGACATTAGTACTCTAATGGAAGTTAACTTTTCAACAGGGGAAAAAATCTCATCAAAGTCGACTCCCTTCGCTACTAGTCGAGATTTGAACTTCTCGAATTTTCCTACGGCATTCAGGATCATTGGTAAACTATGATACCTCAACATCATGAGGGAAAAGACCGAGTGCCACATGCCACACCTATCACCTATGGTACCACATCAACATGTTGATATCATCATAGGAGAGAAATATGGGCATGTTAGGAAATGAGATACACTTCCACACTAAACCTAGCATAAGAGAAGAAGAATTTAATCAAGAATGTAAATGACAAAGAAATCACACAGTACACAGAGATTTTACCCAGGAAACCCAAATCGTCAAAACCAACATTCCTTGAGCATTTTGCTCTCTTGTTGTCTTATTCAATATGAATAAAAGGTTACATATATAACCTCGGTACACACCTAAGACACAATCAACATCATACCCTCATGCGTATGCAAGAACAACCCTGTATCCAACCTGAATTACATCTGCATGACCGACAACCTCTATATTATAGACTCTTGGCAATTAGCCATTCATCGGCTAAAGATTCAATATTATCCTTTATGGCTTTACAACACACCTCTTTATAGGATTTACAACAGGAAAAACCCTAAAGACATGGCGCCCAAAAAAGGTTACAGATCCATGAAGATCATTGGTAACAAATCTTGTGAATCTCAAGATTTTGTTATAGTCGACTCCAAGTTGGATTACCAGTCGACTAATAGTTGACCTTCATTCAATATTCAGTGGGTTGCCACATGCCTGCATGTCGACCTCTTTTTGGTTGACCTCTTCGAATTTTTGTTGATTCCTTTACCATGTTGAACCTCCTCGACCTTTGACTTTGACTTTACCCAATCAAATAACCTCGAACTTCGACTTGTTGTCGATCTACTTCGACCCTCGACTTGTTGTCGATCCACCTCAACTTCAACCATTAGTTGATCCACCTCGACTAGACTTTCACTGCAAAGAATATAACAACCCAACATTCTCCCAATTGTTGTCTTCTTTGCCAAAACTGAGAGATTCCTTAACTTTTGTTCACATACCCAAGGAAGAAATTCCCATTGCCTCTCTACACCAAGAGAAATTCACAACACTCACATACTTGGTCAATGAGTTTTCTATGTTTTACAATGTGTCTACTTTCTATAGTAGAACCTTGTTACTTTTCACCATATCTCTTAGAAAATGGTACTATACATCAATGTGCTTAGTATTCAAACGATAAGCAAGGTTCTTTGCAAGAAATATTGTTCTTTGACTGTTGCAACTTATATTCATATCTTTCTTCTCAAACCCGATTCCTGAACACAACCTTTGCATCCATACTGCTTCCCTTCCATGAGTGGATGCCATGTATTCAACTTCTGTTGTTGACAAGGCTACGACCACATGTCTCTTTCTCATCCAACTTATTTCTCCATCAAACATCTTGAAGACATATATGTTGGTCGACCTCCATCAATCCAGATCTCCAGCACAGTCAATGTCAAAAAATCCATGTACATTTAATTTACCACTGTCACATCCATGTTTTCCTTGGTAGCATATAACATAGTCCTTTATGCCACACAAATACCTGAATCCTCTCTTGACAACTTTCCAATGCTCCTTTCTAGGTGTCGACATGTACCTTCTCAACACTCCCACTGCATGGGCGATGTATGGTCGAGTGCATACCATCACATACATTAAAATACTAACATCACTTGCATAGGGAACATGTGCTATGTCCTCTATTTCTTCATGTGTCTTTGGACATTGTTCAACAATTATCCTTGCTCCCACAGGAATTGGCACCTTCACTGGTTTCGAATCCTACATATTGAAACATTTCAGAATTATTTCAATATTCTTTGTTGGATTCAACCAGATATTTCTAGTGGCTCAATCTCTCTTAATATCCATTCCCAGAATGAAGTTAGCTACACTGAGATCCTTCATGTCAAACTTAGAGGACAATTGCTTCTTCACCTCCTTTATTGTGTCCATGTTGTTTCCAATCAACAACATCTCATCGACATACAAAGCTACATATATGAAACACCCACCTTCTTCCTTGCAATATATTCAAAGATAAACTTTGCTTCTCACAAATCCCAAACTAAGGATGTATGTGCCAAACCTCTAGTACCACATCCTTGGCAATTGATTTACACCATAAAGGGATCTTTTTAGTTTGCACACCAAATATTTCTTTCCCTTTACTACAAATCCTTCAGGTTGTTTCATGTAGATTTCCTCTTCCAAGTCCCCATGTAGGAACGATGTCTTCACATCCGTATTTTCTATTTCTAGATCAAATGTTGCAACCATAGACATTAGTACTCTAATGGAAGTTAAATTTTCAACAGGGGAAAAAATCTCATCAAAGTCGACTCCCTTCGATACCAGTCAAGCTTTGAACTTCTCGACTTGTCCTACGACATTCATCTTCTTATTGAATACCCATTTTCTACAAACATGATTTCTTCCACTAGGTAACTTGACTAAATCCCATGTCTCATTCTTGTGCAATGTTTCCAACTCTTTGACCATGATGTTCTTCCATAGTTTAATCTCTACCGAGTCGACTGCCTCACCAACCGACTTGGGCTCATCGTCGATGGTAGTTAACACGAATGTGGAACGGAAGTTGGGCGGAATATACCTTTCGACTGATTTTCTTACTCTTTCTGACCTCCTTACTACTAGAGTTTGTTGTTTCACCTCTTCTGTTGATCAAGTCAACTCATCTGAATCATCTTCTTTGTTCCTCAGTCCAAACCACACCGTCTCAAGATTATTATCGATTTGAACAATTTCTTAAGGCTCAGACTTACCTCTGACTTCTCTGAAGACCACGTCTCGAATGTACACTATTCTCCTTAATGCAGGATCCTAGAACTGATATCCTTTCATTCCTTCTTTGTACGCAATGAAAATACATTTGATTGTCTTCTTTTCCAACTTGCTCCTCTTTTCCTTTGGAACATGCAAAAATGTATCACAACCAAATACTTTGATATGTGAAACTAAAGGATTCTTACCCGACCATACCTCATGTGGATTCGTGTCGAATAGCATTGATGAAGGAGGCATATTCCCTAGATATCTTGCAGTGTCAACTACCTTCGCCCAAAATTCTTGTGTGAGCCCAACACCACTGAGCATGCTCCTTGCCTTGTCCATCAACATTTTGTTCATTCTATCGACAACTCCATTTTGTTGTGGGGTATATGGCATGGTATTTTGGTGTGATATGACACACTACTTACATAACTGATCAAATCCTTTTCCACATAATTCACCACTGTTGTCAGTTCTCAACGCCTTAATCTTCTTATTTGTCTAATTTTCTACAAGAGATTTAAACTCTTTAAATTTCTCAAAAACCTCTAATTTATTCCTCAGGAAATTTATCCATGTCTTCCTCGAAAAATAATCTAAGAAGGAGACATAATACAGGGATCCACCAAGTGAAGGCACTATAACCGGGTCAAACACATCACTATGCACCAAGTTTAGAATTCCATTTTCCCTTGTCACTCTAGATGGGAACCTCACTCAACTTTGTTTTCCATATATGCAATGTTCACAAAAGTCGACTTATAAACTGTTAAGCCCTAAATAGTGGCTCATTACCCCTTAATTGGGGCATATTACATTAGTAATGTTATTTTATTTATGTCGGCTTTAATCCATTAGTTGTAATTATACCTCCTAGTCTCCTATATATACCAAGGAGACATTTTCATTTGGAATCATCTTGTAATTGAACATTTATGTGAGAATAAGGAGGTTGCCCCCTCGAAGAGGCTTATTATCTAAATTTCTCTCTTTTTAAAGATGTTGATTTCTTATTACGAGGTTTTTCTATTCTATATTGATATTTGGTTCCTAACATATGGTCTCAGAGCTCAAGGTCTTGGGGTTTCGCTGCTACATCTGAGACACCTTGGAATTTTCACTATAACTTGTTTTCTACAACGATTCAGAAGGGATGACTTGGAGTATATTTAGTATATGGATCAAGGTACGTCGGGTTAAAATTTCATCTCCTGAGGCCTTATACTTCCAGAGATAAAACCTTTCTAAGATAGGGTTCTGGAATCATCCTAAATTGAGTCATTGCAGAATTTTTTCTATAAATTTTTTTCTGTAACATTTCAGACCCTAAAAGCTAGAGGCTTTTCACATAAATTAGTAAAGTATCTATGGTAACATTTTCATTTTCTGGGTCATCTTAAATTTGTAGATACACCCTGTGGAATATAGGGTATTTGACTAGTCCTATTGACTAGTCTCAAGCAGGTGTTCCAGGTAAAACAATAATAAATTCTTCCTATAGTATCCAAATTGAGTGAAACTAGTTGCATTAGATAGTGGACAGATCGTAGTAGTTCTGATACGAGTTTCAAAATTTTATATCAATTATTTTGTGTGGGGCACGCTATACAAGTGACATCTCTTGGAAAGGAAAAAAATCAGCAAGTTGTGGGGAAGTTACCGTAAATTCCACTTGGCACATCCAATTTTTATCAGACCTGTGGCATTGCAGAGAAGAAATATCAGAGACCTACAAAAAAGAAAATTTCATACTCAGAAGGGCCGAAATTTTGGAGATACAATAAAAGGGAGATTGTCTAGCAGAACCACCTCAAAATCAAGGTTTAAAGTGATACTTGGCCAACATGCCACCAAAAAAGGGAACTTCTACACCAAATAAGCCTCCAGACAATCCTACTTGTACTCTTGATGAAGGTGAAGAAATGCGTAGGGACATAAATGATTTACAAAAGAAGACAGTAACAAAAGATGAACTACAAGAGATGGAAGCTAAGTTGGAGGCAATAAATACTAAGATGGATGGTTTAAAAGAGGAGATCATGGAAGGATTGGAAATTTTCATAATAGAGAGGACACCTGAAAGTGAAAATGCATCCCATGAAATTCATGATGAGGATACAAGGAAGGTGAATCAAGAATGGAGAAACTCTAACTTTGGGTTGAAGACCAACCACATTTCTAAGATCGATATGAGGAAGTTTGATGGCAAGGACCCTATCACATGAATACTTTAGATGGAGAAATTCTTTGATCTTCATAATGTGCCACATACACAAAAGGTACAAATTGCTTATTTATATTTAGAACCCAATCAATTCGTATGGTATCAATGGCTTTGTTCTCGCAAATTACTCGTCACTTGGACAATTTCCA
>JASDQU011311281.1:10464-25084 GCA_032191745.1 Picea mariana
ATTTTGTAGACCTGACCTTGCCAATGTGATCCCAACTCTGTCTTAAGGCTTATGGAGAAATATTTCCAAAGAAAAACAAGCCAATGAAGACAAGAATAACAGAGTCTATTTGATCTGAAACTATGTACGTGATTAAGGAATCATACAATATGGAAAAATAATGTTCATATAAGAAAGATACAACCAGATGCCTTGATGTTGTCAAGTTCCTTCCAACAGTTCCTTGCTTCCCACACACTTTTGCTCCAACGAGTTCTGAGACTATAAGTTTGAAGATAATAACAATCTATCTTGATAACATAAATCATAAGCTTATCATAAGCCCTTAAGCTGAGAATTCTCAAGCCAAAATTATACTAACTCATTATCCATTCTCAAAACTATTCTCAAAGCTGACACAAAAAGCTAACATTCCCATGAGAACTCCCCTCCTTTAATAAGATGAAAAGGATAGGGTGAGTAGGTTAGGATCATCCCATGAGATCATGGATGTGACTCAGATCCAAAACAATCGGAGGCCACCTCACCCTCGAAGCTTCTATTCTAGAAGTGTCGAGAATCTTCTATGTTTCTTCGTATTGGCGATCATCACACCCTTTACACTGAGAAAACTGTGACAACATCGTAGGCAACTGTGGTGCAAACTGCGTCGATCCTATATTGTCACACCCTTAACACTGATCAAGGTGTGACGATCCTTCTTCACAAGGTTTTTTACAAAGGAAAAGATAATTTCATCTATCTGGGAAAGTTCTTCATTCTTCTTCAGGGATTAAGGTAATTGATCCTTCTAAATACAAAGGATAGGTTTACATCATTAACGGTCATAGGGGTGATGAAACTAATGTGTAACAGTAAGGCCCCCAAAGTATGAAGTTAGAAATAAGTGATAGCTGGAATACTTTGTTGAGTGTGTTTTGGGAACAAGGAACACATCGGTCGGAAACCTATCGAAAAACAAGGAAATACAATACAATAATAAATCATCATTGAGGTAGGCATTTCCATACTCAAAATACAAATGACTCAAATCATAAATTCTGACATGCAAAGATCCATGTCAAGACAGGTCATGGCCACCAAACATACACTGTGGATCCATGCCAATATGACTCAAATCTAAACATAGCCACCAAAAATACATTGTGGATCTATGTGTTAAAGACTCAAATTTTAACATTGCCACGAGACATATATTGTGGATCTATGCAACAGTACAATATGAATATACTCCAATGCAACCTAAATCCGTCATAAAAGATCTAGGGTCTTCATCTCCACCACTCTATAGTATGAATCTAACCATGTGAATACATGTGCTAAAGTCAAACATGGTAGACACCACTTGATTACCGGTCATTAGTGAATATCGTTAACAAGTGTGAGGGAAATCACCATTAATGTCAATGACTCCCAAGGTACACTAGTACAATCCAATGGGTGTGAATTCATGAGCTGAATTCGAACACTTGGCGAAATCTCTCGATCAGGGGTCAATAAGGAAAACCCACTATGGAAAGTGAGGAAACATGTCATTAAGGCATGCAAGTTCCAAGGTACCAATTAGTTTCTAAGACTAATTTCCGGATAATGAGTTAGAATTGACAAGAAAAGACTCACCACGGGAGGGATTCAATGTATACCCCATCAATGACATGAAACAGGTAAAAATATTTGAAGTAGATCAAAGTAACAAGTGATTTAGGACTGACTCAGGGATGGCCAACGTAATAGAAGGATTTCCATGTTGAACATCTCTTTGAACATATTGACAACACGAAAATTGTCTTAGAAACACTAACTCAACAATAGGGATCACAGACCAAATTGCAATCTTATAAAGGACTATGATCAAGAGACAAGCGAATTTTCCAACCTAGACACAAAGCAAGTGAAAGGGTGTCATGTTCAAAAGAGACTCTTCCATAGAATACAGGTTTAGATACATTTCTTTTCCAATTTTTCCCCCACCATTTCTGGCGAGTACCTCTTTATTTTTACACAAGCTTGAGTAGGATAACATATTATTTAACTGTAAGCTCATCCTTCGGATGATTCCTCGGGAGTATATTTAACAAACCCTAGGAAGGAGTGGTTCGCTCCCATATGGGCCTTTTGATGTTTGTTTTATGATTCCAAAGAAAGTAAAATCAATGGTATTTTCATACTTATGAAGTCTGAAAAGAACTTAAAGAGGACTCCATAACTTCTTCTAATCATGCTTGATTAGAGTGTTCCTTTTTCGTAAAGTAGTCTGATGAGACTAAAAAAGAGATAAACTACCACTCAACAGACGTTTTCTTCAAATTATTTAACGAGCGTGAAAAGAACAAGATCGCTCAGCAATCTATTCATGTTTAGAGAGTCTGAAAAGAACTTAAAGGGAACTCCAGGGGGTTCCTTTTTTGTATAACCTTTACGAGTATGAAAAAGTGATAAAAGTATACACGGTTACATTCTCAGGTATTTACAAGTATGAGAAAGAACAAAGACTAATCTCGGGATTGTTTTCATTTTTACTCAAGCTTAAAACAAAACAAAACTATGCTTGGGATAGATTTTATTTTTACAGAAGATTAAAACTAAAAAAAACTATGCTTGGACCTGGTTTCATTTATACACAATCTTGAACCAGAGGAAACTATGCTTGAGGTAGGTGATTTCATTTTTACACAATATTGAACCAGGGAAAACTATGCTTGAGGTAAGTTTCATTTTTACACAAGCTTGAAACTAGAGAAAACTATGCTTGTGACTTCCCAACGCATAATCCAGGGATGGTTGGTACTTTTCCCCTAGCTTAGGAAGCTAGCAACTTAACTTTAGTATGAAGTACAGAGGATGTAAGCATTTCGATCCAATATTTGTTTCATCCAACGGCATAGGTGGATGAAATGAAGCTTCAAATACTATATGTAATGACCTACTTGACTCAATTGAAGAGGGGGAAATCTGTTTGATTTTTTAATGATATTTCCACAGAGAATAAAAACTATGCTCGAGAATCCAGGTTCAATCCCGAGACCTTTGTTTCAGTTTTTTAACGAGCTTGAAACAGAAACAACAACTATGCTTGAGATGGTTTGTTTTATTTTTTAACGAGCTTGACACGGGATAAGAACTATGCTCGTAACCTTTGTTTCATTTTTTAATGAGGTTGCCACAGAGATGCAAAACTATCCTCATAATCTTTGTTTCATGT
This sequence comes from Picea mariana, assembly GCA_032191745.1. Taxonomy (NCBI): domain Eukaryota; kingdom Viridiplantae; phylum Streptophyta; class Pinopsida; order Pinales; family Pinaceae; genus Picea; species Picea mariana. The sequence continues at coordinate 13,667 of JASDQU011311281.1, forward strand.
TTTAATGAGGTTGCCGCAAAGACATAAAACTATCCTTGTAGTTGGTTTCATTTTTTAACAAGCTTGAAATCAGAAAACCATGCTCAAAGATGGTTTCATTTTTCAATGAGCTTGAAATTAGAAAACCATGCTCAACACTCTCTTCTTAATCATGGCTTCCAAGAGGACAATAATCTGGAAGGACACCATGTCAAAGGACAAAACTCAGTCATGGCTTCCAAGAGATCTTCACTTGATGGAAGAAGCACACTCTGGAAGGAACACATGTCAAGGGTCGCGATAGGGGTAAGGAGGTCAAGCTCTAATAGCCCTATCAAAGAGATCACCATGTAAACTACGAGATCTAATTCATAACATATTGAGCTTACAATGAGAAGCTCATCTTCATCGACAGCTAAAGGCATTAGAGACAATGCCACATAGTTGACCGGTGGAGAGGTCGATATCGTTTGCATATAAGAACCATTCATGGAGTTCGTTGGGTTGGTAATCAAGCCAGGACCCACAAATAAAATTTGATCAATAGTCACAATTCTTCCATCGTGAGGGAAATATATCACATGAAAAAGAGTGGACACAATAACTTTCATGGCATAGACATAATCTCTCCCAAGGAGTAAATCGAAATCCAAGGGGTCTTGGACTACGATGATGTCAATAAAGACAGTTTCCCCTCCTAAAGTTATTGGAAACTGAGGAAGGATCCCCAAAGGTTGATTGGTTCTTATGTTAAAAGATAACAGATTATTCGCAACCAGGACAAGTTGAGGACAACCCAAATCTTTCCAAGCAATAGAGGATAAAATACTAACGGACGCACCTTCATCTATCAATGTTTGAGGAACATCATGAACACAAACATGTACTGTAATATTGAAAGGAATGTGAGAGGGAAGACAAGGTCCAGTGAGCGCACCCAAATCAAAAAGGATGGCCTCATTACTTGGAGGGGGTTCCACGGGAGAAGGAGGAATGCCCCCTAGCATGGTAGATTTTGTATCAAGAAGAAAAACATGAGCAGCATCAGGTTTACTCTATAGCAGGAAGGTAAGATCGATCAATGATGGGATCAAATTGACCACTTGGGTTTCATTCTCCAAGGGGAGAATGGGGTCAATAGATGGAAACAGATTGATCGCTTGGGTTTTCCTCTCTAACGAGAGAGTGGGATTGACCGAGGATGGGATCAGATCGATCACTTTGTTAACTGGTTCAACTAAGGACGTGACCAGATTTACTACCTTATCAATCGGATTGACCGATGAAGAGACTAGATTGATCATTCCATCAACTATAGGTGGGTTGAGAGTAAGCCTACAATAAGTAGTCGCAAGTTGAGGCTGGGAAATATTCATGTCTTCCACTAATTTTGAGGCTTCGTCCATACGAGGGAAAAGGTGAGTTTGACTACTCCCTCTACATAACCTACACGGGAACTTGACTCTACTTTTTGTCTTCCCAATGGTATCCTGACTAGTTGACGAGAGGTCATCATCATGTTGTTCAGATGCTGACGACATGGGATGGCGAGGGCGTGTAGACCATGCTTCTATAACCTTGGATAGATTAGGGAATCTTTAAGAAGATGGATACCCTTACAAAGCATGCAAGGGTACTTGGGCTTACGGATTGTTTGGGTGATCTTGGTATCATCAACACTCCCAGCATGATTAATGGTAACTGGTTGTTTTCCAACATGTATGGCAGTGGTTGGAAGTTTGGACCCTTGGTTATTTTTCTTCTTTTTAATATTCATTTTTTTCTTCTTCTTATCCACCAGGTTACTAGCTTCAGAGATTTCACTCGGCGAATAAGATGAAACAGAAGAAGACCTTTCAAGTGAAGAAAGAGAAGAAGATATTACTTGTGAAGAAGGTGAAGGATCAACATGAGGTTGATGTTCTTGGGGGGGAATGCTTACAACCGAAGCACTTACTACATTCTGGATTACCGGAGTGGAAAACAACCATACCGGTAATCCAATTGTGAGACCTGGAAGGCTCAAAGTAGTGATGTAAGGAGGACTAACATTTCTGTAAGAAGGAAAAACAAAAGGTTCCCTCGGAGCAGGTGTTGCTTCATTGGTCTTTCCGGGAACTAACACCATTAAACACAGATCCAACCTAGATTTTGCTAGGGAAAACAAACAACACATGCTAAAAATCTAGGAAGCAAGCAAACAAGCAAAACCTTCTCACAATGAACACACTAACTAATTATGAAATCCAACGTCGTGAGAACAATGTAAGAAGGGGTTGAGATAGAGCAGGTGGAAAAGTTACGTTGACGACCTGCTTAACGGAATTATGCCTTCATTCAAGCTTCGAGTCCGAGTGAGTTTGGAAAACATCAATTCCATGTACAGCAGAGACTTTCCCCTTCACTGTCACCTCGTGTGTTAACCCTAAAGAAAGGCCACTAAGGTTACCAAATACAACAATGATGTCTGGGGAAATAGTCGACAGTCTGATATACACGCAAGGGCAGGGTAACTAAGCCCAAAATCGAGTTGAGAAGTCTTGCACAGGGTTGTTTTATCAAGTGACCCCCACTAATACACGCAACCACTACACCAAGACCAACAAAGTATGATTAGTAACTCGGTTTTCCTTAATGTGACCTCATGATTGACTCTTGTGTCAGAAGGGCTTCCCAGGACAAAATGTAGTAAATGGATTTCACTGCTCCCTAACTCAAGATTATATTTTTGTTTACACCTTTGGAAATTTATCTTTCAAACCTATTCCAAATCCCTACAACTAATCTGATGTAGGTTGCAAAGATTCCTAGAAATAAAAGTTTCTAGGTAGATTTTAATTAACGTGTAAATTTTATTAAGCTATTGTTACTCAAGAGGAAAATGGTGTGGACTAAATGATGTTTTGACCAACTCTAAACTTATGCAAATAAATGAACCTACAAATATTTCACTTCTATGAAAGATATATTACAAGAAGGAGAAAACATTTATCATTCCTAGATGCACAATGCCCCAAAATGTTATTAAACTCATCAATATCAAGATCTTCAAGAAATGAGCCAAAGAGACTGTACACCAATAATTCCAAAAACCATGCAATTTCACTATTTCAAATGCAAAGATGCCCCAAATATAATGCAAAGCAAGAAATTAAAGATTTGTATTTCAAATATAGCTAAAAGAATTAGCAAATCTCTTTAAAAACAAAGCAACCCAAACAAAACAAAAAAATCTTTTAAAACGAACTATTCAGAAAAAGAAGTGTTCTTTCACTAAACAAATCTAAAGAAAAACAATACTTTGTAACTGAAAGACATGCAAAGAAAGAGATCAAATCTTTCAAAATAAAAAAATCTAAAACAAAGCAAAGAAGTGGCTAAAATAAAATTCAAAGCTGTCAAGCAGATTGTAATCAGACCCGACAAATCACCCCAAGCACTTATCTAAGATCTGTGTAAGGAAAAAACAACAAAGACTATTTTTTCACACAATCATTGTAGAATACTAGACTAACACAGAGTGACAACCCTGATCGTCTCAGGTCATAGAAGACCATAGTGTGACAATGTCGCATTGTCTCTCAAAGCAGGGTGCGTCGATTAATGGAAAATGTGGAAAAAATAAAAAAGCATGAAGGTTTTCTAGTGAAATTAAACAGTCATAGAGTCGATCTGGATCTCCCAGTGACTAAAAAAACAGATCCCATGCAAAATAAGCAAGAAAGCAAGGCAAACTAGGAAAACAAAAATCTGTTTCCCCAATATGGTCGCCAATTTAGTTATCGTACAAATTGGTAAGTGCGTACACAAATTGATCTCCCTAGTTTCCCCCAGAAACTAGAACAAAATAAGAAAATATACTAAACTTTCCTTAGATTTCAGTTACCAAATAAGAAGAGGATCCAAAAAATACATTTTAAATGTTGTAGACTTGACCTCGCCAATGTGATCCCAGCTCCTTCTTAAGGTTTATGGAGAAATATCTGCAAAGAAACACAAACCAACAAAGACAAGAATAACATAGTCTATTCTATATGAAACTATGTACGTGATCAAGGAATCATACAATATGGACAAATAGTGTTCATATAGGAAAGAAAAAGTATATATGTATTAAATAATGTGGAAGAAAGATACAACCAGATGCCTTGATGTTGTCAGGTTCCTTCCAGCAGTTCCTTGCTTCCCACACACTTATGCTCCAACGAGTTCTGAGACTATAAGTTGAAGATACTAACAATCTATCTTGATAACATATATCAAAATCCTATCATAATCCCTTCAGTTGATAATTCTCAAGCCAAAATTCTAGTAACTCATTAGCCATTCTCAAAGCTCACACAAAAAAACTAACTTTCCCATGAGAACTCCCCTCCTTTTATAAGCTAAAAAGGATAGGGTGAGGAGGTTAGGATGATCACGTGAGATCAGGGATGCAACTCAAATCCAAACCAATCAGATGCCACCTCACCCTCGAATTTTCTATTTTAGAAGTGTCGAGAATCTTCTCTTTTTCTTCGTACTGATGATTGTCGCACCCTTAACACTGAGAAAACTATGACAATGTCGCGGGCCACTGTGGTGCAACCTGTGTCGATCCTAGATTGTCACACCCTTAACACTGAGAAAGGTGCAACAATCCTTCTTTACAAGGTTTTTTATAAAGGAAAATATATTTTTATCTCTCTGGGAAAGTTCATCTTCATTCCTCTTTAGGGATTAAGGGAATTGATCCTTCTAAAGACAAAGGATAGGTGCACATCATTAACACTCATAGGGGTGATGAAAATAATGTGTAACAATAGGGGGAGCATGAGAATGAGTGTTGTCATGTCTAAGTGTTTCCATCAATGTTGGTGTTGCCATCAATGCCAAAGGAGGAGATTGTTGGACAGTTGGTTGTCATTGATGTCAACCCTTGGAGAGTGATATTGGAGATTGATGTCAACCGTTGGAGAGGTCCAGAGATGTTGGACAGTTGATTGACATTTGTATGATCGAGATTGATGGTGAGTTAGTTGGGTACATTTGATATAGTCTACATGTAGCCCCGGAGGTGTGGTTATGGGACCTGATGTTTATTAAGGAATAAATACATTAAGTACAGTGTAATTTCTTGTAACACTATCATATATGGATATTGCATGTCGTGTCATTTCTGGTGATATGTGGAACACCACGTGGTTCCTCACAGTTAGGGATATATGGCTTTGTGAAGTTGGAAGCCCCGAAGAATGGTCAAGAACCCCCTAGTTGGTTACAAGTATTTAATTAAAGTAAATTGGTTGTAACAAGAAATTTCAAGAATCCCTAAAGTTAAGGAAATAGGTTACTTAGAGAAAGTATAAATACACCTCAAGAATTCTCTCATAAGCACACAATTTATACACACAAGTTCATTAAATATCTATCTAAGTGATAAATTGATTCTTATATGAGGTAACCAAGGATATCTAAGGAGTTTTTTAGAGGGAATATGAAGTAAATAATGTCGAAATTGCAAGGGAGGATGAATTCTTGTGAGGATGTGTTCTAAGGTATGTTATTTACATGTCATATTACCATTTTCGCTATAACTTTTTTTAAAGAATGATTATGATAGTGAAACCCAAGGGATATTTAGACAACATATCAAGGTACCTTGGGTATAACTTTCAACTTCTTGGCCATTATAGTTTTGGAGACACTCTGTGGACGATAGGGTTTTTGGCTAGTCCTAAAACTAGTCTCAAATAGGTGTTTCAAGTAAAAAGGTCATAACTTCTTCATAGAATATCCAAATTCATTGATGCCAAATTAATTGGATATAATATAGTCCATATTATTTTGTGCATTATTATCATATCCATATATCAAATATTTCGTGTGCGGCATGCTCTAAAATTTTGCTCTCTAGAATAAGCTAGAATTCAACAAGGTCTGTCATTTTTTCTATAGCTCCTTTTCTGGGAGGTTCCAAGTACTGAAACGTAGAGGAATTGAATAAAATATATTGAAAAATATTGTGTACAATTTTCATACCTTTATTCATTATAGGCAGAAAGTTGTGATTTTTAAAAGTTAGGGTTTGTGGCTAATCCAAAATCTAGTCCCATGAGACTAAGGTAAAGTTTCATGAAGATGTTATTCTCTTGTTCTTGAAGTTGAGAAATGATGCAGGAGCATTGCCAACTCAGCAAGCGAGCCAGCACATCAACCGGAGATCAGCTGGAAAACAAACCCAAAATTTTGAAAAGTGCTTTGGGATTGTAGCGCAAATCTTAAATGATCCTTTATGAAGGAGTGCCTTTTGTATGTTGTATCAGACCTCGAGCCATACGCTCTTGTCTGAAATAGATAGGAGGCATTTATTAGATTTAATGCAGGTAGATAGGATTTTATTTCCAGATTAGACAGTTTTAGAGTTCAAGAGAGGGAAAACGGATATAGACACCCTCATTGTATCATTGTAACATTAGCCAGCATTCAGAAGAGAAGAGAAAGCAGAGAAGTTGTGAAGAACACCCATGCACAGATGTTGAATTAATAGAATGAAATTCTGATTCAAATTCATGGCTGGTGTTGTTTCTCTGTGTATGTTGTTTATGTGCTCATGAATGTTTGTTTTCTGGTTATGCATTTTCTTTGTATATGTTGTGCATGTGATTTCAAGTTTTAACTGAAGTCTGAGAAGAGAATAAGTTTCAATTGTTTCTCTATCTGATCCATGAGATTCCTGCATAGAGTGTCATTGAATTCATTTGCAAAGAGTGCGTTGATGAAGGCTCAGTAGATTATCTTTTGTTCTTATTCACCCAGAAGTCGATTTGGGTTGTTGTATCCGTGCAAGGAGTGTGCAGGTTGAAGGAAGAAGTCTCAGTTGTTAATCTAAGTAAAGAACTTCACAGACTGTTGTTGCAGGAAGTGCGCAGAGTCTAAAAGATTCAACACTTGGAAAGTTGTTGAATGCTGAGCTTTAGCAGTGTGCGCAAGCTTAGGAGGTATAGCACCTTCGTGATATTGTTGAACGATAACCCAGGAGGTTTTGGGTTGAGAGAAGCTCGACCAGGAGTTGCAAGCACAGGCTTCAGGAAACTGAAAGTTGTTCTGACTAGCACAAGAGTGGATGATCTGCCGGAGGAAATTCAGGAACTGTTGGAAGAGTTTGTTGATATTGTGGTAGAAAAATTATCTCATTCGTTGCCACCGATGAGGAGCGTGAGCCATCACATATACCTCATACCAGGATCTAGTTTTCCAAACAAAGCAGCGTACAGGTTGATGCCGCAGGAAAATGAGGAGGTCAAAAAGCAGGTACAGGAACTGTTGGATAAGGGACTGGTCATGGAAAGTTTAAGTCGGTGTGTTGTTCCAACGGTACTAAGTCCAAAGAAGGATGGAGGTTGGAGAATGTGCACTGATTCTAGATCCATTAACAAGATAACCATCAGGTATAGGTTTCCATTGCCACGAATGGATGACTTGATGGACTGTTTAAGTGGAGCCAAAAAAATTTCAAAGGTGGATTTGAAAAGCGGATACCATCAGATTCGCATGACAGAAGGTGATGAATGGAAGACAGCCTTCAAAACCAATGAAGGGTTGTACAAATGGTTAGTCATGCCATTTGGTTTGAAAAATGCACCAAGTACATTCATGAGGTTGATGAATGAAGTGTTGAAGGAATTCATTGGTAAGTTTGTCATTGTTTATTTAGATGACATATTAATTTTCAGCAAGACAAGAGAAGAACATCTGAAGCATTTAGCTGCAGTAATGAAGAAGCTACAGCAAGAGAAGTTGTTGATCAATGTGAGGAAGTCTTCATTTATGAAGAGAGAAATCATTTACTTGGGGTTTGTCATATCGGAAAATGAATTGAATATGGATCCAAGTAAAGTGGAGGTAATTAAAAATTGTCCATCACCAAGAAATGTTTTTGAGGTGAGAAGTTTCCACAGATTGGCAAGTTTCTACAGAAAATTCATCAAAAATTTCAGTGGAATTAGCGCAGCAATGATGGACACAGTCAAGAAAAGACATAAATATTTTCATTGGACTGAAGAGGCAGAGAAAAGATTCAATCTATTGAAGCGAAAGATCACCGAACAGCCAGTTTTGGTGTTGTTGGATTTCATGAAGACATTTCAAGTGAAATGTAATGCAAGTGGCTTTGCCATAGGAGCGATCTTGAGCCAGGAGGATAGACCAGTTGCATATTTCAGCGAAAATTTGGATGAGGAAAAGCTGAAGTACTCAACGTATGATAAGGAATTTTATGCTATCATACAGGCGCTGAAAAAGTGGAGGCATTATTTGATGCCAAAAGAATTTGTTCTGTATAGTGATAATCATGCATTACAGTTTGTGACTCAGCAGGAGAAGTTGAATCAGAAACATGCAAAATGGGTAGAGTATATGTAGAGTTTTACATTTGTAATTAAACACATTTCAGGGACTGCTAACAAAGTGGTTGATTCTTTGAGCAGGAAGTGATTGTTGTTGTAGGAATTCCGAGTCAAAACATTAGGTTTTGAAAATCTTAAAGACATGTATGCAGGTGATGTTGATTTTGCAGAGGCATACGAAGCAGCTGAGAATCCATTTCTTAGAGACAGAAGCCCGTGGATGGATTACATGATCCATAATGGACTGTTATTCAGAGGAAATCAGTTATGCATTCCGAATTTCTCCATGAGGGAGAACCTGCTAAAAGAGAAGCACAGTGGCAGATTAGCAGGGCATTTTGGCCACGATAAAATGTTTGCAAAGATGAGCGAAGCGTATTTTTGGCCGAAGATGTGAACAGATGTCAAGAAGTTTGTTGACAGGTGCAGAATTTGCCAACACTCAAAGGGCAGAAAGCAGAATACAGGATTCTACCAATCCTTACCCATACCAGAGAGGCCGTGGGATGAAATCAGCATGGATTTCGTATTGGGATTACCGAGGACACAAAGAGGACATGATTCGATCTTTGTAGTGGTCGACAGGTTTTCCAAAATTGCACATTTATACCATGCCAGAAGACCAGCGATGCAACTCATATCGCAAACTTGTTCTTCAAGGAGATTGTTAGACTTCATGGGTTACCCAGAAGCATAGTATCGGACAGGGATACAAAGTTCATTGGACATTTCTAGAGGACACTCTGGAAGAAAATGGGAACTAACTTGATGTTTATTTTAGCCTATCACCCTCATACGGATGGGAAAACAGAGGTGGTGAATCGAAGTTTGGGAGATTTACTCAGAATCCTGGTGACAGAGCACCATAGCAGTTGGGATAATGTGTTGCCACAGGCAGAGTTCGCGTACAACGATTCAGTGAACTGAAGTACAGGAAAAATTCCATTTGAAATTGTATATGGCAGGCAGCCAAGGGGAGTATCTGAGCTGAGGGATTCAGAACAGATGATGAGAAATAGCGCAAGCAGAGAAGTTGTGAAGAACACCCATGCACAAATGTTGAATTAATAGAATGAAATTTTGATTCAAATTCATGGCTGGTGTTGTTTCTCTGTGTATGTTGTTTATGTTCTCATGAATGTTTTTTTTCTAGTTATGCATTTGCTTTGTATATGTTGTGCATGTGATTTCAAGTTTTAACTGCATTCTGAGAAGAGAATAAGTTTCAATTGTTTCTCTATCTTAGCCAGGAGATTCCTGCATAGAGTGCAGTTGAATTCATCCGCAAAGAGTGCGTTGATGAAGGCTCAGTAAATTAGATTTTGTTCTTATTCACCCAGAAGTCGATTTGGGTTGTTGCAGCCGTGCAAGGAGTGTGCAGGTTGAAGGAAGAAGTCGCAGTTGTTAATCTGAGTAAAGAACTTCACAGACTGCTGCTGCAGGAAGGGCGCAGAGTCTGACAGATTCAACACTTGGAAAGCTGTTGAATGTTGAGCGCAAGCAATGCGTGCAAGCTCAGGAGGTATAGCACCTTCGTGATATTGTTGAACTATAACCCAGGAGGTTTTGGGTTGAGAGAAGCTCAACCAGGAGTTGCAAGAACAGGCTTCGGGGGATAAGTTCTGAGAAAAGACAATTAGTCCTCTTGAGAAATCTTCAAGGAGGAGAATTCGACAGTCAGGATTTGCCGGGAAGATTAGCGAAGTCCCGACAACGGTCAGGTCTAGTGGAAGACACGCACGGTTTAAGCCTCAGCGTGCAGTGAAGGAACCGGAAATCATCGGGACTCGACTCATCGAAGAATCGGAGTCTCCAGGGTCATAGAATTCTCATAGGGAGGAATCGAGATTTTCCAAAGGGACCATAGTCGTAGATCCCGGACCGGACATGTGTCAATAATCCTGAGAGTCGGGGTTCGGCATTCGGGATTTTCCCATGCAAAGGAATTGATTCCTTTGAAATCACGATCACGTGATCCCCGATAGAGTGGAGAAAGGAGCGGCGACGTGGCAAGGAGAGGTCGCACGTGCATATTGGAGTTCGATATTTGGAAGGTCCTGTGGACCGGTGCGATAGGAATCGCGAATTCCCGAAACGCGATTTCTCGATCAGCCGGAAAGCGTGAGGTCCAGACGACAGCACAGAGGACAGGTGGCATCGAGGTTCGGGAATCGGAGATTCGTGGGGGCAGTGACTCACGACCGTGTGAGTACCGATTTCCCGATATGGTAATTCCCGATAGGAGACGAAGAAGGCGCGAAGTGGATATTCCATCGGGTTTCAGGGATTTGTGAGACCCGAATCCATGAGCACAGGACTCGCGATCAAGTGAGTTCTGATTTATCAATTTGAAGAAGGGAGATCACAAAGAAGTCTGTGGGTATTGAGAACTCCCGACAGGGGGTTGAAGAGTATTTTAACTCTTCGGGCCTAGCAAAAAGAAGGTCCTGGTGGAAGCGGCGTGTGCGGGCGTGTGCGGCTACGTCAAGAAAGGTCTTTAGGTTTGTGATAACATACACCAGGTCTCTTACAAAGTTACATGTATGTTTATATGCATGTTTTTAGGGTTACATGTTGATGATGTTATGGTGTATGGCATGATTGAAACATATCATGAGTGATATGGTATATGGTTGAGGCACATGGTTTGAGGTACATGATTGGGTGCATGTCTTTTTTATGTTGGTATAATACTTGTTGAGATAGCTTGGTTCTTGGTTTTGCACATGATTGGGGTTCATATTGGACACTTGATGTTGGCATAGTGTTTGAGGCACATCTTCGTGATATTGGCATATTGGTGGAGGTTTTGTGCATGGTTGGAACATGGTATGGTATAGGTGTTGATGGTTGATGTACATGGTTGATTTGCATGGTTGATACATGGTATGGTACAGGTGTTGATGATGCAATTTTGGTGCATGTTTGATGCACTTGTTATGGTACATGGTTGATGGTTCAGGTTGTGGCACAGGTTGATGCATAGTACAGGTTGGTACTTGATGGTATGTTGGTGATCTCGGTACATGCATGGTAGAGGCATGTGTTGGTG
>JASDQU011311282.1:10065-22073 GCA_032191745.1 Picea mariana
GGCTATTAATTACTCAAAGGTAACGGAAGTGAAACTCATGATATGTGACTCTGACCCAAGTAATGCAAGGACAATGATGAAATATAATCTTTTTCATTCCATGAATCCTAGTTATGGGAGAGAGAGGGAATTTTCTGAATCAATCTCAATACCACAATGCAAATGCAATGCTCAATTTCCTTTCAGATGTCAATGCAAGTAATCATGTATCAAATAACAATCTCTAAATGTCTTTTTCAATACTTCAATATGCTTTAAAACTTGATTTTCAATGTTTTCAAAATGACAAAAACAAAAACTTGAAAGAAAACATATTGTTCACTTTCCAAGAAGAACTCTAATTAATGAGAAAAGAAAATCAAATCATGAATAATCAACAATAACGACCCAGCCACTTCTTTCAATGAAAGTAAAAACAAAAACCAAACCAATGAGTCTTCCCAAAGCAAATAAAAAATGTTCTTTCGAACTACCAAGCAAAAGAGAAAACCACAAGAACTTAACCCTCTACCAATCACTGGTTCTCATCCACTCAGACACATCCAACTCCAGAAATCAGAGAGAAAGAAAATGCCCAATAGAGCCAAGAAAAGAAAGTCAAGCTACCAAAAGCAAAGAAGACCTAGAAACCCTAAATCTCTTCCAGCAAGCAAATTAAAGCAAGAGGTGTATAAGTCAATGATCCAGTAAGCCAAAAATACACAAATCAACTATTCTGAGCAATTGACAAAGTCAAAACTTGATTTCAAAATTTTTCAAAATCTTGCTCGCAGGCAAGCCTTGGACACGGTGCGAGAATATAGTATTCTCGCAGGCCACTTCAATGCAGAATGTGAACTATTCACACTGGACAATATAAGCAGAGTGCGAACCTAAAAGGTTCTAGCAGGCTGTCAATGGGTACAGTGCGAGAATCCTTGAAGATACTAAAAAATTTGAAAATGCAAGAAAAAATCAATCAGGCTTATAGACCCAGAAGGTCCCTCAGGGTATCCTGAGGACTCAGACACTGACAAAACAAGAGAATAATTGAAATAGAGAAAACAGCCACAGAAAGTTCAAAAAACCAAAAAGACAAAGGGATAAGTCCCTAGTGGAGTCGCCAATTTTGTTTCAGGATTAATCCGTATGTGCGGACATGAACCGATCTCCCTAGATCCACCTGGATCTAGAAAAAAACAGAACAGAATACTACTCTTTCCTTAGATCTAGCCTATTGAGTGAACTAAGAGATAAGGATTATGAGCATACCTTGTAAACGCTTTCCTAAGTCTCTGTTGTTCCAAGCTTTGCTCCAATGCTCTTGCTCCGTTCAGATCACCATAGAACAAACCAATCGAAGTAAAGGCAAATTAATATATTCAATAGCTAGTCTATACATGTGATCAAGGAATCATGTAATAAAGTGACATCATCTTTATGGGAAAGGGACATGTTACTGTATTGAATTAATTGAAAGTGAAACTTACAACCTGAGCCTTGATGTCGTAGGTCTCCTTTCGATGACTCCTAGTTCTGACACACACCCTTGCTCATGCATGAAGAAAATCAACCACTTGTGATGACCTTGCTGTAGTCTCTTGCTGCTGTAGCATCAGTCCTTCATACAGGAATTCAACAATTCTCCAATCAATCTCTTGCTAGCTTGCTTCTAATTAACCTTTTCCATGAGCTATCTCCTCAATATATAGGAGAAGATAATTTGGTTACTTGGATAGGAAATGATCCCAAGATATCTGGAATGCCAGTACTTGAACAACCATTCGTTAGCCAACTCATTCTTCTCGAAGATTCTCTTCTAGAAGGCTCAAGAACTTCATCTTTTTCCTCTTTAAAAACATGTTTGCACCCTAGCCATGATTACAGTGCAGATTATCCGCTCCCTAGCTTAATGCAGCCTGCGAGAATTAAGGATTCTCGCAGGAAGCTATATAGGCAACCTGCGAACTTCTTGTAAAACATAGTTTTTGGAAGAAGACAAGTGCAAATTTTCTCAGGAAAGTATTCTTATGGAAGAGCTTGATTTTTCATCATCATGACATCATCATAGCATCATCACGATGACCAAAATTGCGGATAACATGAGGCTAGATTTATTTCATCCTGCATATATTGTGCTCGCACCTCGAAGCTTACGAGCCCCGGGTTGACAATTTTATGTGGAACTCATTAGCATAGAAATCACTCGACAACGAATGAAAACAAAGACCTATGAATCGGAAATATAATCGAGCTCCACAAGCAACAACATGTAGTTTGGTGGATCGACGACCGAGATCTCTTTTGAAATCGAAATTGACAGTTGAGATTCATCATGATAAATTTAAAATTTAGAAGGATTAGGTCATTTGAAAGGTTGATGAGATCAACAACTAGGATTAAATTGAGGGTTTTGAAATGAATTGAATCAATGGTTTATATTCATCGGGGTTTTGGTTGAAAATTTTCTAAGTTTGAGGTTCAACAATTGAATCCTCCAACGGTCGATGGTCAGTGGGCGAAGTGTTGGAAATTCACCAAGAGAAAATGTTGATGTCAGTGGACTTGGGAGAAGAGTTGGTTTGGTCATAAGACATATCTTATTATCGATTTTTGATGGTGGGGGATCGGCTAAATCCAATAAAGTATTTTCAATCGCCAAAGAACATTGTTGATGGTCGATGGGTCAATAGTCGGGGGTCAGCCGATTTTGGAGAAATGTTCAAATCAAGGAAGAGAAGTCATGGATGGCCGATGGGGGAAAGAGGATGATGATTTCATAATCCACATATGATTCCATGTCATCATCTACATGTCATACCACATCACCCAAGTTGACACCTCAAGATGAAGTTTCATGCCACATCACCCAAGTTCACACCTCAAGATGAAGTTTCATGCCACATCAGCATCCAGTGTCACGCCACATCAAAATCCACGTGTCATGCCATGTCAACCAATAGAAGTGGTCAATGGTCGATGGTCAAATCGATTGATTTGGTAAAGTGTATTCGACAACCATTGGGTATTGTTGATAATTTATGGACCGATGGTCGGGCATCGGTCAAATTTGTTGAGAGTTTCATTCATCAATGAAGGTCTCCGATGGTCGATGGTCGATGATCAAATTAGTCTATTTGGGAAAGTGTATTTGACAACTATCAAGGATTTTTTATCATTGATATACCAATGGTCGGGTGTCGTCCAGAGTTGATGAGAGTTTCATTCAATAATGAAGGTCTTCGATGGTCGACGATCGATAACTAGGTCAATTAGGTTGGAGTTTTGTGCAAGTCGGTCGTCGGGGAGTTGGGATGATGGCCAATGGTTGGATGGGTAATTTGGGGAAGTATTGTGTGTGCCAAAGGAAAAATCCATTCGTCAATGGAAAATATAGAGTAGATAAATGGTCTTGATTTCTTCTAACCTTAGATCGATGACGTAGATTGCATATAGGAAAAATTTCACCCGTAGAGAAAATGCACAAAAAGGGGTTGAAATGGATTTTTGAAGAATCCATAACTTTCACGTCAATCATCAGATTGGGGCATGAGTACAACCATTTGAAATATATTTCATGGAAAAATGAATACAAAGAATCATAGTGTGAATTGATGCAATGTGTCCTTCATAAATTGATGAGGAAACAACATGTATTCTAATTAATGAAATATTTTATAATATGCATGTTCTAACAGTAATTATTACATGCACATTTCTTGCAGAATTAGAGGTATAGAAAGAAACTTTAGTTATTATATGAGGATTGTAGTTATGAAAGATGGTCAAGGATATTACAACCATGAGGAATAGATCATAGGTCTTCATGTAAGCATGGGGAATGTTGAGACAGAGTCAAATGGAATAAGAGATAGGAAAGATCCTCTCACTATGAGGAGCCTACATAGGGAAGTGCAGAGCTATAGAGATGATAATGAAAGGATTATGAAGGCTCAGGAAGAGATCTTCAAAGCTTAAACATGTTGCATAAGAAAGTTAACAAAGATTCTGGAACAAAGCAAGAAGCTAGTGCTAGACAAATATCAACATCTAGATCCCATAGTAGAAGGGATGATCATGGAAATGATAGGATTTCAAGAAGCATGAGCATGCTCCATCATTCTCCAAGGCAGTCCATTAGAAGAACTCATGCAAGCTCAAGGCCAAGGAGCATACCAAGTCTGTATCCTATTCATAGGCAACGAAGAAGGCCTAAGACACACATATTGTAGGGTGAACTCAAGAAAATTAATCCACCTAATTTCAATGGTGAACACCAGAAGGGTGAAGAGAATGAGGCTTGGCTGTTGGAAATGAAGAAATATTTCTAGCTGCATGATTACCCCTCCTGGTTAGAATCTAGAATTGGCATCTACTAGTTGCAAGGAAAGGCATCTATGTGGTGGGATCAGCTAAAGAAATCCAAGAAGCTTGATGAGAAGAGGATCTCATGGAGGCAGTTCAAAGGATATTTCCAAGAGATATATTTCTATGAGCATTACTATGAGAGAAAGATGAAAAATTTCTTTGAACTCAAGTTGAAACCATGACAATGGATGAATATGAGAAGTGGTTCTTTGAATTGTTGAAGAATGTTGACTTCATCAAGGATGATAAGGTCAAAACACAAAGGTTTATAAGTGGGTTACCTTCTATAGTAAAAAGATACAATATGATAACCCCAAGAGTTTGGAGGAAACCATAAGGAGAGAAAGGCACCTTTATGAACAAAGCAAAGGAAGACCAGTTTTCCAAAAGGCTTAGATTGAAAAGATGAAAGGGAAAAATGATCAAAGGAAGAAAGGTTTTAATCCACCCTTTTTCAGAAATAACTCCCAAGAAAATCAATAGGGCCAGGCAACCCAAAATGAGGAAAATAATGTAGATTCATTTGGGAAAAGGCCAAGGAAACAACCTGCTCAATGTTGGGGATGTGAGGGAAATCACTTGTATAGGAACTTCCCTCACAAAGGAGAAAGAATGAGGATTGTCCACAACATTCAGGAGGATAAAACAATGAAAAAAATGGGTGGAATCATGCCATGGATTTATGCATCCTTAGACAGCAAGAAGGAAGAGTATCAATCCCCCATGACCGAAGTGGAAGGTAAGATTGACAACCAGCCCATAGAAATTTTAATTGATTCTAGAGCTAGCCATAGTTACATAAATGATAACATTGTTGAAATATTTCAATTGCAAAGAAGTAATCATAGGAAATCTTGGTTAGTTCAGTTAGCCACAGGGACTAAGAGGAAAATCAATAAGTTGGTTAAAGATTGCCTGATATATAGGAATGGACTTAGCACGAAGGTATATGTAAACATCATACCATTGGGTTCATATGACTATCTAATTGGAGTGGAGTGGTTGGAAAAAATTCATGTTGTCCTAGACTATTACAACAAGACAATATGTTAGGGACCTAACCTACCTAACCCCTCAGGTGTTGGTTGTCGAGCCTGATTATCTTCCTAATTCAAAGGTTTTTGTTTTCATTTGTGTTTATACCCCATGAATAATTTACACTCTGGAAGAATGCACACTCCTCCACACGAGGGAGTGCAAAGGGGGGTTACCCCTTCTGCAGGGTTCGGGGGAAAGTGGGCCCCCGATAGGGTTTGGGGGCAAATCCCCCGAAGGAAAAATTGCCTTGTAAATGTATATTGTAATTTCATTATAAATGTGGATCATTCATTATAAGGTCGTGGATCTGATGGTAGAAGTTATGTTAGGGGTTTTTTCCCTAGAAGGCAACCCTCTTTTATGAGGCAAATGTATTGCATCTATGGATTATTGTGAATATTGTATTCTGAGAGAGGAGACTGTGAGAGAAATAAGAGGAAGTTACAAAGGGAGTTCTATAGGTTGTATCCCTTTATTTGCTAGATAATAATAAAGGAAGGAACTGGAAAATTCTCTGGTGGACGTAGCCCACATTGGGTGAACCACGTATATCTGTGTCTCTAATGTATTATATCTGTGTCTCTAATGTGTCTCTAATTCTTTGGTGGACGTAGCCCACATTGGGTGAACCACGTATATTTTGTGTTTTATTTTCGCATTTGTTTTATTTTACTGCCCCACAATCCTGTTTTTCCAAGAACTCGTATCAGAGAGAAAGGTAACTCGTAGGAAAAGAGGGTTCTTGGTTTGAGTGGGAGCAATGGTGGAAGATGGAAAGTTTAGGGTTGAGAAATTTAATGACCAAAACTACCAATTATGGAAGATGCAGATGGAAGATTATTTATATCAGAAGGATCTATTCCTACCACTGGGCGGAATAGAAAAAAAGTCAACGACCATGAAGGACAAATAATGTGAGGTTATTGACAGAAAGGCACTAGGAACGATACGACTGAGCATGGTAGCGTCAGTGGCTTTTAATATTTTGAAAGAAAAGAAAA
Organism: Picea mariana; assembly: GCA_032191745.1. Lineage (NCBI taxonomy): Eukaryota > Viridiplantae > Streptophyta > Pinopsida > Pinales > Pinaceae > Picea > Picea mariana. The sequence continues at coordinate 16,452 of JASDQU011311282.1, forward strand.
CAAAGGAGTTGATGGACAAATTGGAAAAACTATATGAAAAACCCTCGACGTCCAATAAGGTATTTATAACGAAGAGATTATTTAATATGAAGATGTCAGAAGTTGGGTCTGTTGCAAATCATTTAAATGAATTTAATACGGTTACTAATCAAATAAGTTCTATAAAAGTGGACTTTGAGGAAGAGGTGAGGGCTCTTCTAATATTGTGCTCATTGCCAGAAAGTTGGAATGACTCGGTCATGGTTGTAAGTAACTTTGTCTCTGGTTCAAATACTTTAAACTTTTATGATATTGTTGGTGTTATCCTTAGTGAGGAAATGCGATGAAAAAATACAAGTGAGACATAAGGTAATGCATTGAACATGGAGAATAGGGGGATACAAAAGGATAGAGGAAAGGGATCAGGGAACCATAGGAATTCTAGGAAGGGAAGATCCAAATCCAGATTGGGAAAGATAGAGTGTTGGAATTGTGGGAAGAAAAGACATCTGAAGAAAGACTGCAGAGCTCCAAATAAACAAAGAGATGGACTTTAGGATACAAATCATGAGGCAAATGTAACATGTGATGTGTTAAAAGATTTTTTGATTCTTTCTGTAGATAATATTTCTGAGTCTTGGGTAGTAGATTCAGGGGATTCATTTCATTCCACATCCCATGGGAAACATTTTATAGATTATTTTCAAGGTGATTTTGGACAAGTTCATTTGGGTGATGATGCACCATGAAAAATTGTTGGAATCGGAAAGGTAAAAATAAAGAAAAGCAATGGAAACCAATGGTTGTTGAAAGAGGTAAGACATGTTCCAGATCTAANATAAGGTGTGGAAGGTCACCAAAGGATCATTGGTGATAGAAAAAGGAGAGAAGGTAGGCACATTTTATTTATGTACTGGTAATGCTGACTCTTCTATCTCTTTAGATTCTATAGGACTAGATACAACACTATGGCATCATAGACTTGGACACATGAGTGAGAAGGGGATGTAGATACTTCAAAAAATAAATTTGTTGCCATATCTTAAACAAATTGATTTGGATTTATGTGAGCACTGTGTTTATGGAAAACGGAAGAGTCAGATTTCTCAGAATCGGAAAAGAAAAGAAGAGTGAAAAGGTTAGATCTTGTGCATACAGATATATGGGGACTCGCTCAAGTATCATCTCTTGGTGTTTCTCATTATTATGTTACTTTTATTTATGTTGCAACTAGAAAAACTTTAGTTTATTGCATTCAACAAAAATCTGATGTTTTTGATACTTTTAATAAATGGAAATCTTTGGTTGAGAATGAGACATGAAAAAGGTTGAAGTGTCTCATATCAGAAAATGGAGGTGAATATTGCAAGATGGAGTTTTATGATTACTATTCATACCATGGGATTCATAGAGAGAAGACAGTTTCAAGAACACCACAAGAAAATGGTGTGTCAGAAAGGATGAACAAGGAAATCATGGAGCGTGCAAGGAGTATGAGATTTCATGCTGGTTTTCCCTTACAGTTTTGTGTAAATGATGTAGATATTGTTGTTTACTTAATAAACAGAGGACCTTGAAGCTCTTTGGATGGTATAATTCTAGAGGAGGCATGGATAGGTAAAAAGGTAAACTATTCTTTTTTGAAGACTTTCGGTTCTGAATCATTTGTCCATATTGATAAAGAAAATAGAACAAAGCTTGAGGAAAAATCCAAGAACTATACCTTTATTGGATATGGCATTAATGATTTTGGTTATCGCTTATGGGATTATGAAAATAACAAAATCATTTTCGTATTCAATGAGAAGGTCATGTACAAAGATCAGTTGTAGGGAAAGAAATAGGAAAAAGAAAAACCAGAATACACAGTGCTTGATGAGATCAGTGAAAAAAAATTCCAAAGGTACCAAAAAATCAAAATGTACAACAACAAGATCAACAAGTACCTCAAACTCCTACAAGTGTTGTTAGAAGATCTACCAAGTTAAGTAGACTCCCTGAACGATACTCTCCTTCATTGTATTATTTATTATTGATTGATTATGGTGAACCAGAATGTTATGAAGAGGCAATGCAGCTAAACACTAAAAATAAGTGGGAGCAAGGAATGAAAGAGGAAATGGATTGCCTAGTAAATAACCAGACTTGGGATTTGGTTCAGTTTCCTACATAAAAAAGATCATTATAGAATAGATGGGTTTACAAGTTGAAGGAAGAATATGGTGGCAAAAAGAGGTACAAGGCTAGACTTGTTGTAAAGGGGTTTGCACAAAAGAAAGGTATACATTTTCATGAAATATATTCCCATTTTGTTAAAATGAATTCAATTAGGACTATTTTAAGTCTTGTGTAAGTAGAAAATTTGCATCTTGAACAGTTAGATGTAAAAACAATTTTTCTCCATGGGGATTTGGAGGAAGAGATTTATATGTAGCAGCCACATGGGTATGAGGTCAAATGGAAGGATAATTTGGTATGCAAGTTGAAGAAGATCTTGTATGGCCTAAAGTAAGCTCCAAGGAAGTGTTATTTGAAGTTTGACAAGTTTATGATAGAACAAGGTTATAGTAGATGTCATTCTGGTCACTGTGTTTATTTTACAGGCTAGAAAATGAAAGCTATATTATCTTGCTATTGTATGTAGATGACATGCCTATTGCACGGTCTAATATGCAGGATATAAATGTGCTCAAGAATAAATTAGGTAATTCATTTGCAATGAAGGATTTGGGTGCTGCAAAGAAAATCCTTTGTATGAGAATAACAAGAGACAAGAAAAATCGCAAATTGACATTGTCTCAGGGTGAGTACATAGAGAAGGTGTTGGAGAGGTTTAGAATGAAGAATGAAAAAATAGTCAGTACACCTTTGGCCATCCATTTCAAATTAACTAAGGAAATGTGTCCCAAGACACAAGAGAAGATAAAATACATGTCTAGGGTCCCTTATTCATCAGCAGTTGGCAACTTGATGTATGTGATGGTTTGCACAAGACCAGATATTGAACATGCAGTGCGAGTTGGGAGCAGGTATATGAAAAATCCAAGTAAAGAACATTGGGAGGAAGTAAAGTGGATTATAATGTATTTGAGAGGTACTTATACTGATGCATTATGTTTTGAAGGTTCAGACATTGTTCTACAGTGATATGTTGATTCAGATATGGCAGGTGATAAATATAGAAGGAGGAGCACCACAAGTTATTTTTTTTACTGTAGGCGGAAGAAAAGTAAGTTGGTTTTTGAAACTAAAAAAGGTTGTTTCACTTTAAAAATAGAGGCAGAGTATGTTGTTTCTATAGAGGCTAGTAAAGAAATGATTTGGTTACAGAGGTTTATGGAGGAATTGAGAAACAAGCAGGAGAATAGCAGGTTGTACTATGACAGTGAGAGTTCCATTCATATTGAAAATAACTTATCCTTCCATTCAAATACTAAGCATATACATCTCAGGTACCATTTCATACGATCCATATTGGAAGATGTAGTTTTGAAGTTGGTAAAGATACACACTAGCCAGAATCCCGCAAACATGTTAACTAAGGGAGTAACTAGGGAGAAACAGAGTTCCTACTTAGTTTTAGATGGTATTCAAGAATGAAGGTGAAGATGAGAAATTTTCTAGGTCCAAGAAGGTTCATAGTCCACTAGATACAAAAAAGTTGGATTTTTTTAGATCAATCTCCAAGTGGGCGATTGTTGGTTGTGGAGCCTAATTATCTTCCTGATTCAGAGGTATTTTTTTTTAGTCATGTTTATAACCCATGAATAAATTACACCCCTAAAGAATGTACACTCCTCCACGCAGGGGAGTGGGGATGGGGGTTACCCCCTCTGCGGGGTATGGGGGAGAGCGAACAGAAGAAATTTCATTATAAATGTATATTGTAATTTCATTGTAAATATGGATAGTTCATTATAAGGTCACAAATATCATGGTAGAAGTTATGTTAGGTTTTTTTTCCCTATAAGGAAACCCTCTTTTATGAGGGAAATGTATTGTGGCTATGGATCATTGCGAATATTGTATTCCGAGAGAGGAGACTGTGAGAGAAAGAAGAGTAAGTTACAACAGGTGTGTTATAGGTTGTATCCCTTCATTTGCTAGATAATAATAAAGGAAGGACCTGGAAATTTTTCTGGTGTACGTATCCCATACTGGATGAACCACGTATATCTGTGTCTCTATTGTATTGTGTATATTCTGTGTTTTATTTCCACATTTTTTTTTTATTGCTCCACAATCTTGTTTTTTCAACAAATGGTATCAGAGCAAAAGGTAACTCACAGGAAAAGAGCATTTCTGGTTCAAGTGGGAGCAATGGTAGAAAACATAAAGTTTAGGGTCGATAAATTTAACAGCCAAAACTACCAATTATGGAATATGCAGATGGAAGATTATTTATATCAGAAGGATCTATTCCTACCATTGGGTGAAATAGAAAAGAAGCCAATGGCCATGAAGGAAAAATAATGGGAGGTTCTTGATAGAAAGTCACTAGGAATGATACAATTGAGCCTAGCAACATCAGTGGCTTTCAATATTTTGAAAGAAAAGAAAATGGAGTTTATGGACGCTTTTGTGAAATTGTATGAAAAACCCTCAGCGTCCAATAAGGTATTTCTAATGAAGAGATTATTTAATATGAAGATGTCAGAAGCTGGGTCTATTGAAGATCATTTAAATGAATTTAATACGGTTACTAATCAACAAATTTATGTAAAAGTGGAATTTGATGATGAGGTCAAGGCTCTTCTAATATTTACTTCTTGCCAATGATTTTGATTTCTAAATATTGAAATGGTAATTCTTGAGGTCGGTAGGAAGAATGTGAATAAATTATCTTGAATACACCATTATATAACAAAAAGAATAATTAATTATGGAAATCTAAAATTATAAAATAAATATTCTTGCATATCTTGTTTTATCAAAGATTTTACTAAGAAAACCTTAATTGGAGAGAAAGAATTACTCCTTTGTATCAATTTGTCGATATTTGGATAGTCCACTAGATGACCACCATACCAACTCAAATGAATATTCTCCTTTCCAAAGAACCCCCAAGCTTCAATGGGGTTGTATGTGTTTGTTATGTGTTATATTCTTTGCATGACTAGCTCTAGTGTATGCTACGTTTTTGTCGAAGGGGATGAGATGGAAGAACATGGAAGGAAAAAGCACATAAGAATTATTTGCAAGAGGATGCTCCCAAGAAATAAATAGATCTAAGTCTTCAAGTGGGATATCTAATTCTAAGTGAAGATCTAAATCTCCCAGAAAGTTTGTAAAGGTATGTTGGAGATGTGTAAAAGAAGGGCACTACAAGAATCAGGGTAGATCCAAAATTGAGAAAGAAAAAGGGATCTGGAGAATCTCCTTCTACAAAAGAAAATACCTCCAAGGAATAAGGAGGGTATGTGTACTTGGGTGTTAAGAACCAAATATCAATATAGCATAGAAAAACCTCAGAAAAAGTACTCAATGCCTTGAAAAGGAGATAATTTCAGATAATAATCCTCTTCGAGGGGGAAACCTCCTTTTACCCCACTTAAATGTTCAAGTACAAGATGATTCAAAATGAAAATGTCTCCTTGGTATATATAGGAGACTAGGAGGTATAATTAAAACTAATGGCCTAAA
>JASDQU011311282.1:23130-34227 GCA_032191745.1 Picea mariana
TATTTTGGCATGATTCATAACATGAAGAAAATGATTTCTAATGTACACTGATGGTTCATCATTTCCAATGCATGTATTCTTTCAAATCTTATGTATTGCAGCAAAAACACAAATAATGTTGTTAACACAAGAACCAACATTTGTTATATTCATGGTTGTCACACAAGAACCAACCGTAAGAAAAACGTTGCCACTCACGCATTTCAAATCATGGAATGATTTCATTAAGAATCCAAAAGTCCCAAAGAATAACCATGCAAGGTTGCATGAGGACATGAAACCAGATCAATTGGTGGGGGGGGCGGGGGGGATTTTCATCCTCTTCTATTGTTAAAAAATATATAATCATGCAAAGCCAAAATTGAGAAGAATTTTTTTTATGCAAGGTTGCATTAGGACATGCAACAAGTTCAGTTGGGGGGTATGTTGAGTCTCAGAATTGTCGCATTTTCATCCTCTTTTCATTTCACCATTCCTCACATTCTATCACTTCATTTAACCATTAATTATACTCTTTTCATGAATACATTTGGGTTTCACCTTATTATTTTCCACTTTATTCATTTTAGTATTAAAAGAGAATTTATGATTAAATATTAGAAATTAATATATGTTTCATATATATCTCAAATATTTGTGTGAGCTTTGTAATGTAGGGATATTTGAAGCTTTCAACCAAGGAGTATTCAAAATATTCTGGAATGTTTCCTCCATCTTTTCAAAATTTGGAGACAATTCAAGCTAATTTCAAGGAGGAATATCATGAGAGAATTTGTGAGAGAAAAGTGGGATAAGTATTTTGTAATTATAGAAAATTGGTTGAGAGAAAAGTGGAGAGGACTTGAATGGATAACTATTTTGTAATTATAGAAAAGTGGAATTGGTTGAGAGAAAAGTGGAATTGGTTCAGAGAAAAGTGGAATTGCAATTATGAGTTGCTTATCTTATTTTCAAAGCACTCATGTATAAATAACAGGCCTCTCTCCTCATTTTAGAGGAGGAGAGGAAGAGAGAAAGTAAAGAAGAACATAGTTAGTCTTTGCTCTTGAGATAATGATTTAGTCATGGATTTCATCATGTTGTAATAGATTTGATGTTTTAGATCGATTTCTCCATAATAGATTTGTTATTTTGAGTAGTTAATATAGATTTTATGTGAGCTCACATATGTTTGTCATTTGTTATTTGTTATTTATGTTATAGATGATATTTCCTTTGTCTAATATCATGCTTTCTCAATCAGGTTTAATTTATGTAATTTCACGCTTTCGTTTATGTCATAAAATTAAATCTCATGCTTTCTCAATAAGGTGTAATTTATGCAATTTCATGCTTTCATTTATTTCATGCAATTCAATTTCATTCGTGTTTTTATTTTTCAATCATTAGATGAGGCTAGATTTATTTCATCCTGCATATATTGTGCTCGCACCTCGAAGCTTACGAGCCCCGGGTTGACAATTTTATGTTGAAATCATTAGCATAGAAATCACTCGACAACGAATGAAAACAAAGACCTATGAATCAGGAAGGTAATCGGGCTCCACAACCAACAACATGTAGTTTGGTGGATCGACGACCGAGATCTCTTTTGAAATCGAAATTGACAATTGAGATTCATCGTGATAAATTTAAAATTTAGAAGGATTCGGTCATTTGAAAGGTTGATGAGATCAACAACCAAGATTAAATTGAGGGTTTTGAAATGAATTGAATCAATGGTTTATATTCGTCGAGGTTTTGGTTGAAAATTTTCTAATTTTGAGGTTCAACAATAGAATCCGCCAATGGTCGATGGTCAGTGGGCGAAGTGTTGGAAATTCACCAAGAGAAAATGTTGATGTCAGTGGACTTGGGAGAAGAGTTGGTTTGGTCATAATACATATCTTATTATCGATTTTTGATGGTGGGGGATCAGCTAAATCCAATAAAGTATTTTCAATCGCCAAAGAACATTGTTGATGGTCGATGGGTCAATAGTCGGGGGTCAACCGATTTTGGAGAAATGTTCAAATCAAGGAAGAGAAGTCATGGATGGATGATGGGGGAAAGAGGATGATGATGTCATAATCCACATATGATTCCATGTCATCATCTATGTGTCATTCCACATCACCCAAGTTGACACCTCAAGATTAAGTTTCATGCCACATCAGCGTCCACGTGTCATGCCACATCAACATCCATGTGTCATGCCACATCAAAATCCACGTGTCATGCCACATCAACCAATAGAAGTGGTCAATGGTCGATGGTCAAATCTATTGATTTGGTAAAGTGTATTCAAAAACCATTGGGTATTGTTGATAATTTATGGACTGATGGTCAGGCATCGGTCGAATTTGTTGAGAGTTTCATTCATCAATGAAGGTCTTTGATCGCCGATGGTCGATGATCAAATTAGTCGATTTAGGAAAGTGTATTCAACAACTATCAAGGATTTTTTATCATTGATATACCGATGGTCGGGTGTCGTCCAGAGTTGATGAGAGTTTCATTCAATAATGAAGGTCTTTGATGGTCAATCATCGATAACTAGGTCAATCAGGTTGGAGTTTTGTGCAAGTCGGTCGTCGGGGAGTTGGGATGATGGCCAATGGTTGGATGGGTAGTTTGGGGAAGTATTGTGTGTGCCAAAGGAAAAATCCATTCGTCAATGGAAAATATAGAGTAGATAAATGGTCTTGATTTCTTATAACCTTAGATCGACGACGTATATTGCACATAGGAAAAATTTCACCCGTAGAGAAAATGCACAAAAAGGGGTTGAAATGGATTTTTGAAGAATCTGTAACTTTCATGTCAATCATCAGATTGGAGCATGAGTACAACCATTTGAAATATATTTCATGGAAAAATGAATACAAGGAATCATAGTGTGAATTGATGTAATGTGTCCTTCATAAATTGATGAGGAAACAACATGTATGCTAATTAATGAAATATTTTATAATATGCATGTTCTAACAGTAATGATTACATGCACATTTCTTGCAGAATTAGAGATATAGAAAGAAACTTTAGTTCTTATATGAGGATTGGAGTTATGAAAGATGGTCAAGGATATTACAACCATGAGGAATAGATCATAGGTCTTCGTGTAAGCATGGGGAATGTTGAGACAGAGTCAAATGGAATAAGAGATAGGAAAGATCCTCTCACTATGAGGAGCCTACATAGGGAAGTGCAGAGCTATAGAGATGATAATGAAAGGATTATGAAGGCTCAGGAAGAGATCTTCAAAGATTAAACATGTTGCATAAGAAAGTTAACAAAGATTCTGGAACAAAGCAAGAAGCTAGTGCTAGACAAATATCAACATCTAGATCCCATAGTAGAAGGGATGATCATGGAAATGATAGGAATTCAAGAAGCATGAGCATGCTCCATCATTCTCCAAGGTAGTCCACTAAAAGAACTCATGCAAGCTCAGGGCCAAGAAGCATACCAAGTCTGTATCCTATTCATAGGCAATGAAGAAGGCCTAAGACACACATATTGTAGGTGAACTCGAGAAAATTAATCCACCTAATTTCAATGGTGAACACCAGAAGGGTGAAGAGGCTGAGGCCTGGCTGTTGGAAATGAAGAAATATTTCTAGCTGCATGATTACCCCTCCTGGTTAGAATCTAGAATTGGCATCTACCAGTTGCAAGGAAAGGAATCTATGTGGTGGGATCAGCTAAAGAAATCCAAGAAGCTTGATGAGAAGAGGATCTCATGGAGGCAGTTCAAAGGATATTTCCAAGAGATATATTTCTATGAGCATTACTATGAGAGAAAGATGAAAAATTTCTTTGAACTCAAGTTGGAACCATGACAATGGATGAATATGAGAAGCAGTTCTTTGAATTGTTGAAGAATGTTGACTTCATCAAGGATGATAAGGTCAAAAAAAAAAGGTTTATAAGTGGGTTACCTTCTATAGTGAAAATATACAATATGATAACCCCAAGAGTTTGGAGGAAACCATAAGGAGAGAAAGGCACCTTTATGAACAAAGCAAAGGAAGACCAGTTTTCCAAAAGGCTTAGATTGAAAAGATGAAAGGGAAAAATGATCAAAGGAAGAAATGTTTTAATCCGCCCTTTTTCAGAAATAGCTCCCAAGAAAATCAATAGGGCTAGGCAACCCAAAATGAGGAAAATAATGTAGATTCATTTGGAAAAAGGCCAAGGAAACAACATGTTCAATGTTGGGTATGTGAGGGAAATCACTTATATAGGAACTTCCCTCACAAAGGAGAAAGAATGAGGATTTTCCACAACATTCAGGAGGATAAAACAATGAAAAACATGGGTGGAATCATGCCAGGGATTTATGCATCCTTAGATAAAAATAAGGAAGAGTATCAATCCCCCATGACCGAAGTGGAAGGTAAGATTGACAACCAGCCCACAGAAATTTTAATTGATTCTAAAGCTAGCCATAGTTACATAAATGATAACATTGTTGAAATATTTCAATTGCAAAGAAGTAAGCATAAGAAATCTTGGTTAGTTCAGTTAGCCACAGGGACTAAGAGGAAAATCAATAAGTTGGTTAAAGATTGCCTGATATACAGGAATGGACTTAGCACAAAGGTATATGTAAACATCATACCATTGGGTTCATATGACTGTCTAATTGGAATGGAGTGGTTGGAAAAAATTCATGTTGTCCTAGACTATTACAACAAGACAATATGTTAGGGACCTAACCTACCTAACCCCTCAGGTGTTGGTTGTCGAGCCTGATTATCTTCCTAATTCAAAGGTTTTTGTTTTCATCTGTGTTTATACCCCATGAATACTTTACACTCCGGAAGAATTTACACTCCTCCACACGAGGGAGTGCAAAGGGGGGTTACCCCTTCTGCGGGGTTCGGGGGAAAGCGGGCCCCCGACAGGGTTTGGGGGCAAATCCCCCTAAGGAAAAATTGCCTTGTAAATGTATATTGTAATTTCATTATAAACGTGGATCGTTCATTATAAGTTCATGGATTTGATGGTAGAAGTTATGTTAGGGGTTTTTTCCCTAGAAGGCAACCCTCTTTTATGAGGGAAATGTATTGCATCTATGGATTACTGTGAATATTGTATTCTGAGAGAGGAGACTGTGAGAGAAATAAGAGGAAGTTACAAAGGGCGTTCTATAGGTTGTATCCCTTTACTTGCTAGATAATAATAAATGAAGGAACTGGAAAATTCTCTGGTGGACGTAGCCCACACTGGGTGAACCACGTATATCTGTGTCTCTAATGTATTATGTATATTTTGTGTTTTATTTCTACATTTGTTTTATTTTATTGCCCCACAATCCTGTTTTTCCAAGAACTCGTATCAGAGAGAAAGGTAACTCGTAGGAAAAGAGGGTTCTTGGTTTGAGTGGGAGCAATGGTGGAAGATGGAAAGTTTAGGGTCGAGAAATTTAACGGCCAAAACTACCAATTATGGAAGATGCAGATGGAAGATTATTTATATTAGAAGGATCTATTCCTACCACTGGGCGGAATAGAAAAGAAGTCAACGACCATGAAGGACAAATAATGTGAGGTTCCTGATAGAAAGGCACTAGGAATGATACAGCTGAGCATGGTAGCGTCAGTGGCTTTCAATATTTCAAAAGAAAAGAAAACAAAGGAGTTGATGGACAAATTGGAAAAACTGTATGAAAAACCCTCGATGTCTAATAAGGTATTTATAATGAAGAGATTATTTAATATGAAGATGTCAGAAGGTGGGTCTGTTGCAAATCATTTAAATGAATTTAATACGGTTACTAATCAAATAAGTTCTATAAAAGTGGACTTTGAGGAAGAGGTCAGGGCTCTTCTAATATTGTGCTCATTGCCAGAAAGTTGGAATGACTCAGTCATGGTTGTAAGTAACTTTGTCTCTCGTTCAAATACTTTAAAATTTTATGATATTGTTGGTGTTATCCTTAGTGAGGAAATGCGACGGAAAAATACAAGTGAGACATCAGGTAATGCATTGAACATGGAGAACAGGGGGATACAAAAGGATAGAGGAAAGGGATCAGGGAACCACAGGAATTCTAGGAAGGGAAGATCCAAATCCAGACTGGGAAAGATAGAGTGTTGGAATTGTGGGAAGAAAAGACATATGAAGAAAGACTGCAGAGCTCCAAATAAACAAAGAGATGGACTTCAGGGGTACAAATCATGAGGTAAATGTAACATGTGATGTGTTAAAAGATTTTTTGATTCTTTCTGTAGATAATATTTCTGAGTCTTGGGTAGTAGATTCAGGGGCTTCATTTCATGCCACATCCCATGGGAAACATTTTATAGATTATTTTCAAGGTGATTTTAGATAGGTTCATTTGGGTGATGATGCACCATGCAAAATTGTTGGAATGGGAAAGGTAAAAATAAAGAAAAGCAATGGAAACCAATGGTTGTTGAAAGAGGTAAGACATGTTCCAAATCTAAGGAAAAATATAATTTCAACAAAGGAGTTAGAAAGTGAAGTTTGTATATCCATATTTACATATAAGGTGTGGAAGGTCACCAAAGGATCATTGGTGATAGAAAAAGGAGAGAAGGTACGAACATTTTATTTATGTACTGGTAATGCCGACTCTTCTATCTCTTTAGATTCTATAGGACTAGATACAACACTATGGCATCATAGACTTGGACACATGAGTGAGAAGGGGATGTAGATACTTCAAAAAATAAATTTGTTGTCATATCTTAAACAAATTGATTTGGATTTATGTGAGCACTGTGTTTATGGAAAACGGAAGAGAGTCAGATTTCTCAGAATCGGAAAAGAAAAGAAGAGTGAAAAGGTTAGATCTTGTGCATACAGATACATGGGGACTCACTCAGGTATCATCTCTTGGTGGTTCTCGTTATTATGTTACTTTTATTTATGTTGCAACTAGAAAAACTTCAGTTTATTGCATTCAACAAAAATCTGATGTTTTTGATACTTTTAATAAATGGAAATCTTTGGTTGAGAATGAGACATGAAAAAGGTTGAAGTGTCTCAGATCAGAAAATGGAGGTGAATATTGCAGGAAGGAGTTTGATGATTACTGTTCATACCATGGGATTCATAGAGAGAAGATAGTTTCAAGAACACCACAAGAAAATGGTGTGTCAGAAAGGATGAACAAGGAAATCATGGAGCGTGCAAGGAGTATGAGATTTCATGTTGGTTTTCCCTTACAGTTTTGTGTAAATGATGTAGATATTGTTGTTTACTTAATAAACAGAGGACCTTGAAGCTCTTTGGATGGTATAATTCTAGAGGAGGCATGGATAGGTAAAAAGGTAAACTATTCTTTTTTGAAGACTTTCGGTTGTGAATCATTTGTCCATATTGATAAAGAAAACAGAACAAAGCTTGAGGAAAAATCCAAGAACTATACCTTTATTGGATATGGCGTTAATGGTTTTGGTTATCGCTTATGGGATTATGAAAATAACAAAATCATTTTTGTATTCAATGAGAAGGTCATGTACAAAGATCAGTTGTAGGGAAAGAAATAGGAAAAAGAAAAACCAGAATACACAGTGCTTGATGAGATCACTGGAAAAAAATTCCAAAGGTACCAAAAAATCAAAATGTACAACAACAGGATCAACAGGTACCTCAAACTCTTACAAGTGTTGTTAGAAGATCTACCAAGTTAAGTAGACTCCCTGAATGATACTCTCCTTCATTGTATTATTTATTATTGATTGATTATGGTGAACCAGAATGTTATGAAGAGGCAATGCAGCTAGACACTAAAAATAAGTGGGAGCAAGGAATGAAAGAGGAAATGGATTGCCTGGTAAATAACCAGACTTGGGATTTGGTTCAGTTGCCTACATAAAAAAGCTCATTATAGAATAGATGGGTTTACAAGTTGAAGGAAGAATATGGTGGCAAAAAGAGGTACAAGGCTAGACTTGTTGTAAAGGGGTTTGCACAAAAGAAAGGTATACATTTTCATGAAATATATTCTCCTTTTGTTAAAATGAATTCAATTAGGACTATTTTAAGTCTTGTGTAAGTAGAAGATTTGCATCTTGAACAGTTAGAAGTAAAAACAATTTTTCTCCATGGGGATTTGGAGGAAGAGATTTATATGTAGCAGCCACATGGGTATGAGGTCAAATGGAAGGATAATTTGGTATGCAGGTTGAATAAGATCTTGTATGGCCTAAAGTAAGCTCCAAGGAAGTGTTATTTGAAGTTTGATAGGTTTATAATAGAACAAGGTTATAGTAGATGTCATTCTAGTCACTGTGTTTATTTTACAGGCTAGAAAATGGAAGCTATATTATCTTGATATTGTATGTAGATGACATGCCTATTGTAGGGTCTAATATGCAGGATATAAATGTGCTCAAGAATAAATTAGGTAATTCATTTGCAATGAAGGATTTGGGTTCTGCAAAGAAAATCCTTCGTATGAGAATAACAAGAGACAAGAAAAATCACAAATTGACATTGTCTCAGGGTGAGTACATAGAGAAGGTGTTGGAGAGGTTTAGAATGCAGAATGAAAAAATAGTTAGTACACCTTTGGCCATCCATTTAAAATTAACTAAGGAAATGTGTCCCTAGAGACAGGAGAAGATAAAATACATGTCTAGGGTCCCTTATCCATCAGCAGTTGGCAACTTGATGTATGTGATGGTTTGCACAAGACCAGATATTGAACATGCAATGCGAGTTGGGAGCAGGTATATGAAAAATCCAAGTAAAGAACATTGGGAGGAAGTAAAGTGGATTATAATGTATTTGAAAGGTACTTATACTCATGCATTATGTTTTGAAGGTTCAGACATTGTTCTACAGTGATATGTTGATTCAGATATGGCAGGTGATAAAGATAGAAGGAGGAGCACCACAAGTTATTTTTTTACTGTAGGTGGAAGAAAAGTAAGTTGGTTTTCGAAACTGAAAAAGGTTCTTTCACTTTAAAAATAGAGGCAGAGTATGTTGTTTCTATAGAGGCTAGTAAAGAAATGATTAGGTTACAGAGGTTTATGGAGTAATTGAGAAACAAGCAGGAGAATAGCAGGTTGTACTATGACAGTGAGAGTTCCATTCATATTGAAAATAACTCATCCTTCCATTCAAATACTAAGCATATACATCTCAGGTACCATTTCATACGATCCATATTGGAAGATGTAGTTTTGAAGTTGGAAAAGATACACACTAGCCAGAATCCCGCAGACATGTTAACTAAGGGATTAACTAGGGAGAAACATAGTTCCTGCTTAGTTTTAGATGGTATTCAAGAATGAAGGTGAAGATGAGAAATTTTCCAGGTCCAAGAAGGTTCATAGTCCACTAGATACAACAAAGTTGGATTTTTTTAGATCAGTCTCGAAGTGGAAGATTGTTGGTTGTGGAGCCTAATTATCTTCCTGATTCAGAGGTATTTGTTTTTAGTCGTGTTTATAACCCATGAATAAATTACACCCCTAAAGAATGTACACTCCTCCACGTAGGGGAGTGGAGATGGGGGTTACCCCCTCTGTGGGGTATGGAGGAGAGTGAACAGAAGAAATTTCATTATAAATGTATATTGTAATTTCATTGTAAATATGGACGGTTCATTATAAGGTCACAAATCTCACGGTAGAAGTTATGTTAGGTTTTTTTTCCCTATAAGGAAACCCTCTTTTATGAGGGAAATGTATTGTGGCTATGGATCATTGCGAATATTGTATTCTGAGAGAGGAGACTGTGAGAGAAAGAAGAGTAAGTTACAATGGGTGTGTTATAGGTTGTATCCCTTCATTTGCTAGATAATAATAAAGGAAGGACCTGGCAATTTCTCTAGTGTATGTATCCCATACTGGGTGAACCACGTATATCTGTGTATCTATTGTATTGTGTATATTCTGTGTTTTATTTCCACATTTTTTTATTTTATTGCTCCACGATCTTCTTTTTCAACAACTGGTATTAGAGAAAAAGGTAACTCACAGGAAAAGAGCGTTTCTGGTTCAAGTGGGAGCAATGGTAGAAAACATAAAGTTTAGGGTCGATAAATTTAACAGCCAAAACTACCAATTATGGAAGATGCATATGAAAGATTATTTATATCAGAAGGATCTATTCCTACCATTGGGAGAAATAGAAAAGAAGCCAATGGCCATGAAGGAAAAATAATGGGAGGTTCTTGACAGAAAGGCACTAGGAATGATACAATTGATCCTAGCAACATCAGTGGCTTTCAATATTTTGAAAGAAAAGAAAATGGAGTTTATGGACGCTTTTGTGAAATTGTATGAAAAAACCTCAGTTTCCAATAAGGTATTTCTAATGAAGAGATTATTTAATATGAAGATGTCAGAAGGTGGGTCTGTTGAAGATCATTTAAATGAATTTAATACGGTTACTAATCAACAAATTTATGTAAAAGTGGAATTTGATAATGAGGTCAGGGCTCTTCTAATATTCACTTCTTGCCAATGATTTTGATTTCTAAATATTGAAATGGTAATTCTTGAGGTCGGTAGGAAGAATGTGAATAAATTATCTTGAATACACCATTATATAACAAAAAGATAATTAATTATGGAAATCTAAAATTATAAATAAATATTCTTGCATATATTGTTTTATCAAGGATTTTACTAAGAAAACCTTAATTGGAGAGAAAGAATTACTCCTTTGTATCAATTTGTCGATATTTGGATAGTCCACTAGATGACCACCATACCAACTCAAATGAATATTCTCCTTTCCAAAGAACCCCCAAGCTTCAATGGGGTTGTATGTGTTTGTTATGTGTTATATTCTTTGCACGACTAGCTCTAGTGTATGCTACGTTTTTGTCGAAGGAGATGAGATGGAAGAACATGGAAGGAAAAAGAACATAAGAATTATTTGCAAGAGGATGCTCCCAAGAAAGAAATATATCTAAGTCTTCAAGTGGGATATCTAATTCTAAGGGAAGATCTAAATCTCCCAGAAAGTTTGTAAAGGTATGTTGGAGATGTGGAAAAGAAGGGCACTACAAGAATCAGGGTAGATCCAAAATTGAGAAAGAAAAAGGGATCTGAAGAATCTCCTTCTACAAAAGAAAATACCTCCAAGGAATAAGGAGGGTATGTGTACTTGGGTGTTAAGAAC